>JBBYHL010356451.1:0-68308 GCA_038381835.1 Adansonia madagascariensis
AATTATTAAAAGAATATTAAAATAAAATTTATTATTAAAGTTTTTGATTTATAAAAAATTATTTAATTATAATTTCTGCATATTTATTTTTAGTATTAAATTCGGGTTCGAGTTCAGGTTTTTTCGGGTTCAGGTCATTTTGGGTTCGGGTCATTTCGGGTTCGGGTTCTTTCGGGCTCAGGTCATTTCGGGTTCGGGCTATTTCAGGTTCGGGCCATTCGAGTTCGGGTTTTTTCGGGTTCAGGCTATTGACTTTTTGGTCAAATCAGGTTCAGTTCGGGTTCGGGCTCGGGTTTTTCGGGCGGGTTTTCAGGTTCGGGTTCATTTTGCCACCTCTACATATTAGGACTTAATTGCATGTATTTTCTCAATAATTGGTAGACATGTTCTTAAATGTTTCATACTTAATATACCGTCTAGAATTCTTGTTGAAAGTAGACCCTTAGCTTTGAATTAATCTACTTTCACCTTTTCAATATTCCAAAAAGAGGGAGAATTTTAGGGGTTAATTTGCTTGCTTATACTTTATTTATATATATGCTTATGCTAGCAAAGAGGAGGATTTCACTTGCACTTACATTATTTATATTATTGAAATCCTTAATATTGTGTGTTGGTATTCTTGAAGCCAAGTATGACCAAAAATGGCATTGCCAAGTGTTTCAAAATAAAATCTTCAAAAAAAATCCATTTCATAATGCTTTTATTAAAGGGATGTTTTATTGAAAAGCTTTAAATGATTAAAAGGGAGTTTTACAAGCAAATTTACCTTAAGTTTTGTTATATTAAAAAGAGGGAGATTGTTAGCTATATTTGCTTTAAATTAATCTTATTTTTGATATAACTAAAACTTAAGCTTAATTAGCTTGAGTTTAATTATTTTCAAGATTAGTATTTTTCTATGAAATATTTTGTCAACACTTTCAAAAATACTAGAAAGTGTTTTAACTTCTTTAAGCACTCAAAAATGTGTTCTTAATACATTGTTTTATATAAAACATTTTTAAGATAAGTTTTACATGTTTTAAAGTCATGAAAAACCTCTTAAAATTGATTTTCATATGAATGTATCGATACACTATGTGTATGTATTGATACAATACTTGGCAGTAGCTAAATAACATTAAAATGCAGAAATCACTATTTATGTATTGAGACAGAGTATCTGTATCGATACAAGACTATTCATGTATAGAGACAGATATTTCTGTATCGATTCAGGACTGTTTAACAATCATATTTGGATCGTTAAACACAATGTATTGATACTCACTTAATTGTATCGATATAGAGGCACGAGAAACAACGAGAAATGATATTCTGAAGGCTCCAATGGCTATATTCCTTTATCAAATGTTCCCAATGGCTATAAACATGATCAAGGGTATAAATAAGCCACTCCAACATTCAACAGGAAGAAGAACAAAGAGAAATTATGATTAAAGTCAAATCTTTCATCTTTTCCATCATTTTCACTAAGTAGTTCATCTTTGTGTAGGATTAATTCTTTCTATTTTTTTATTCTTCATTTTGTATCTTTAGATACATATTTCTCTTGAGCCAAAATTCTTGTAAACACCTAACCTTTAGAGGTTTTATTTGTCTACACTCAAATCCTTGCAAAAAGGGGAGGTTCTTACTTAGCCATTCAAAAGTAGAGAAGGTTTCTACTTAGCCTTCAAAAATAGTGAGAGAAGGTTCTATCTTAACCATAAAAGATAGGGGCTAGAGGTTTCTATCTTAGCCTTGAAAGATAAAGAATGTAAAGGTTATACCTTATCCTTGAAAGGTAGACAATTCAAGTTAGTGAATTATGGAAATCTGAGGCAAGTGAAGTCGAGGTAAAGGACGTAGGCAATTGAGGTCGAACCTCTCTAAATCTTTGAGATTGCTTCTCTTTCCCTTGTCTTTTCTTGTTTATTGCTATTCACTGACTTGCACTCCAAAGTTTATCATTTAGATTTTTCAATTTTATTTATCAAAGTTTTAATTTACTAAAATTTTATGAAATGAATTCACCCTCTTCTTGATTTCATTCACCATTAAAAGGTCTAACACAATGATATATAGAGGTTTGGTTCTTAAACTCGAAACCTACTTCTTCTCTTCTTGGCACTTCTTTTCCAAGGTGATTCCCATAATTTACTAATGAAATTGTTGCCTTTGAGGCCAAGGTATAACCTTACAACTCTATCTTTTTGAGGCTTAGATAGAACCTTGAAATCCTATTAAGAATTCTACCCTAAATTCTTAATTATTTTCACTCACTTTCACATAATAGAATCTTGAAATCCTATTAAGAATTCTACCCTAAATTCTTAAGTATTTTCACTCACTTTTACATAACCTTTTTTGTGATATGAATAAAGTGTTTACAAATAATTAGAACCTCTAGTAGGTGGGTGTTTGCTAGAATTTAAGTACAAAGTGGATGAGATACAAATAAACTTGAAAGAGTAGAAATTGGATACAAGAAGAATGAGGAATTTGTAAACTTTGAAATTTTGTTGTTCAATGCTTGATTAATCTTGGTGTCTCTTTCTTCTTTAGTTGTTGGGAACCTTTATTTATAGCTTGGAATTGATTTATAGATGTTGGGTATTAAATGAGGCAGGTAGAGAGCCGTTGTAGCCTTTATAAATGCTTATTTCTGTTTACACCTGCACTATTGTATTGATACAATACCAAGAGTATTGATACATGATTTAAAAATATGATCGTTATCGGTTGTTGTATCGATACATTAAGTTGAGTATCGATACAAACACACTTATACCGATACTTTTAGGGGTTTTAGCCAAACTTTAGCTACTGCAAAGCGATATATTGATACATATGCAATGAGTATCGATACTCACTACGTTATATCGATACATGTTGATTTGTATTGATATATTTAAGGGTTTTAAACATGATATCCATTCATTGATGCATTATGTTGATATATCCCTTTAAAATCCTTTGTAAAATGATTTTTTTGGCTTGAATTTGACTTAAACACATCTAAAAAATATTCTAAGTATAAATGTGCATTTTGGAACATATATTTTTGAGAAAATAGGAACATAGTATTTTTTTAAAATATTTTTCAATTTAACATAAGTACTAAGTTGGAAACAATTGAGTACAAGTTAATTTAGCTTAAGTTATTGTCAAATCAAAATCAAAATTAATTCAAAGCTAACATTTACCAATTTCACTCTTGATGTTTTAAGGCTTTGAATTATCGAGGTTGTTTTCGGAAGGCATGAAGAACCCACAATTGTGAAAGAAGGTTTTTTAGCTTGATTGACTCATGTTTAGGATTTTTCAATAAGGTTTCCTCATAAATTTAGTGGACTTATCTTTTGATTTATTTCAGAAGGTTAGTTTTGGTAGTTTAGGTTGAGTGCCTTAAAATTTATAGGCTGATGACAAAAGTTTAGAATAGATTTTTGGTTTTTTTGGCTAAGGTTTATCAGGAACCATTTTGATCATGTCTTCAAAATAAGAAGGTGCAAGAGTAAGACTAATTATGGTTTCAAGGTTTTTTTTTTTTTTTTTGGTTTTTAGATATGAACAAAAGGTATACAAAAAAATTAGGAATAAAATTTTCATGTAAATGGTGCCCCTAATGCTAACGACATGAATCTTCCACTGAGTGTTTTTAAAGACCATTTTCAAGCAATTAATCTTTCCATTATTGGTTGACCAATAAAGAGACTCTTTGAATTATCTCATGATATGATGGTTGCCCCGGGCTTAGGTAGGTCATCATAAGATAGGTAGATCACATTATAATTTGGCATTTTGGTCATGGTACAGTGAATAGGCTAAGTTAATACTGGTCTGGGTTGGTGATAGTCTAGATTTGATAAGGTTTGGGTAAGGGAAAGTTTGGTCACTTATGTGGACTTTTTAGATTTTCAACTTAAGTGGTTTGTTTTCTTGAAAGCTTTTTTAAGTTTTCATCTAAGGGTTTTTTGGGGTTATTAGATGCTTTCTTAGGTTTTTTTTCCCTAAAATCTTATTCAGGCATAGTATTTTTTACAGTATTAGGGTTAACAGGATTAGAGAAGTCACTGCCATCCATCTTAGTTAAGATTAAAGCTTTTCTAGAAAACATACAGCCTTTTCTAGTTTAGGGTCCATTTTCCCAAAATGTTTTTATAGATCGGAAGGATTAGTTTAAACACTAGGTCACCTTTTCAAAATTAACAAGGATGAACCTTCTTGTTATAGGCTCTTATCATACGCTTTTGGTATGTTTGCCCATGATAAATAGTTTTTTCTCTTTTCTCATAAATGAGATTGAGTTGCTCGTATCAGTCTTTGACCCATTTGACTTCTTCAAATGGTGATTTCATTAAGACTCTGAATTAAAGGATCTCAACTTTGAAGGTCAAGACAACCTTCATGCCATAGACTAGAAAAACCATGGTTGCACCTGTGGAAGTTTGGATCTTTATGCAATAAGCATGTTGTTCAAAAGGTGGCTTTTAGTGCCAGTCCTTGTACATTTTAGCCATCTTCTTGACTATCTTCTTGATATTATTGTTAGCAGCTTTGACCACTTAGTTCATTTTGGGATGATATAAGATTGAGTTATGATGCTAACTTTTGAACTGAAAGTAAACTGCTTACATCATCTTGATTTTTAGATTGCACATATTATCTATAATGATTTGTTCAAGAAACCTATATCTACAATGAAATTCCATTTCATAAATTTACACCCCAAAGATATGGTGATGTTGGCATACAAAGTTGTTTTTACCTAGTTGGTGAAATAGTATGTGGCGAATAGGATGAAATAGTGCCCGTTGGAGGCCTTAAGATTGATGACATGCAGAGATAATGGTGAAACATGAATTTTGTCAGTGTAGATTTGGCACTTGTGGCACTTTTGAGGATAATCTATACAAGTCTTTTCAAAGGTTAGCCAATAATAACCTGATTGCATAACTTGCTTCGCCATTCAGTGTCCACTAGCATGCATACTGCATATTCCCTCATGGACTTCTTTTAAGATTCTTTTCCTCAAAAGCATCCACACACTAGAGTAATACTTGATCCCAACCTTTCTTGTATAAAATCTCACTGTCCAAAATGAAGCTGGCAGCCATTCTTCGGATAGTTCTCTTGTTAATTTTGGTAGCATGCTCGAGATACTGTTGATCTTTAACATATCGAAGAATACCATGGCACTATGGTAGCCCATTCTTTTTTTCCTATGCTATGGCAATAGGCAAGAGCTTTATAGATACTCATCTAAATAGGTGTTACTAGAGCATTGACCATTTGGTTTTCCTTTTGAGGTAAATGCTGGAAGCTGATTTCATCAGTGTCTTATCTTAATTCAGAGATTAGCCTTTCATATTGGATTAGCTTAGCATCTCGAGTCTTTTATTCTCCATGAAGCTAATAGATCACTAAGGCTAAATTCTTGTACTTGTAAAGCTTTGATAACTCTTTCGATAGTAGCTTGGACTCCTATGACATTTATATTCAGCTTTGTTGTTGGTATAGTGAAAGCTTAACTGGTGATGAAGGGATAATAATTTTCATTGGGTGAGATAAGAATTGCCCTGATTCCATACCCCAATGCATTTAAAGCACCATCAAATTACATCTTCCAAGATGGACAATAATCAAGAGTACTTTTTGCTTCGGATATGGATATTAGATCTTCATTAGGAAACTTAAAATCTAAAGGCTGATAATTATCTATTACTCAGCTTGCTAGAAAGTTGGCTATTGTATTACCCTTGATGGCTTTCTAATTCACGCATATGATGTCATACTCAGAGAGCAGTACTTGCCACCTGGCTAATCTGGCTGACAAGGTAGGGGCCTCGCATAAGCATTTGATGAGGTTAAGTTTGGTGACTAGCCACGTGGTATGGTATAGCAAGTATTGCCTTAACCTTTGAGCTATCTAAGCTAGAGCACAACACAGCTTCTCAACTACTAAATAGTTATTTTCACATTCTGTGAATTATCGCAATGTACCCCAGGGTTGATCCTCACAGATCTATGGGTATATATGACTTAAAATATTTTCCTGACTAGAAAATGTCTTCTTGACTGAGACTTTTCCTTTGCAACATGATAAGAATGAGAAAGTACGGATTCTCTACTTGTGATACAGTGAGGGGGACCATAAGATGAATCGCTCATCTTATTAGTCTCGAATGACCATCACAAAATGCCAACACTTGGATTCGCCATCAATCATTTTAGGCTAGGTATGATCAGATGCCAATTGAAACCTATGTCTTGAGTTACGAAACTTGAAACATCGATCCATGGTCTGCATGGTACAAAGATTTGCCATTTGAGCTTGGGATTTGGTTATGCATGACGAGGCACGAACCTCTTTGCGATGCCTAAAATTGGTACCTTACTACTTATGTCTTATCTTAGTTTCAATTCTTTCAACCTTAACTCATCACTATTTTGATATAATCCTCTTTCAATGCATGAATTTTTATAGAAACACAAATCCAGGTTTCGATAAAAAATTTAATCTTATATAAGCCCCGGAGAGATGGGGAATATAGAAATTCAATAAAAATGACTTATGGATTTTACTTTAAAATGGAATGTTCCACTTTGGGCAGTGGAGAGATACCCAGGTGGAACATCACCTTGAATTTTACTTGACATGATTTGTAGACATGAATGCAAGTAATCAGTGCAAAGAAATCACGTTAGTAAGGCAACGAATAAAGTAACATAACATGGACCATTTAATGTAATGATAAAGAAAAGGGATGGAGTATCGAAATTTATCTCGTAATTGACATCGATTATCTAGGAATAATCGAACCGATGATTTTCAAGATGCATCTGTGTTCTTTAATTAAACGAGATTTGTTTGACATATTCACGAATGTCCGGGAAGGAGAACAATTTAATTATAGTTGAAAGACAGGGTTAAAGTATCCCCTCAGAAAGATGGGGTTGGAGTATCCCCTTGGATGACAAATAATTTTGATAAAGAAAGATTTTTAAATCTTGATAATTTTGAAAAATGGGGTTGGAGTATCACCTCAAAAGGTCAAGGTTGGAATATCCCTCAAAGTGACATGTCTGACACTCTTTAGAGAAGTTGAGTTGGAAAATTAGGTTGATAAAACTTTGTGATTTAGAAAATGAGTGAGTATTTTGACGACTTTTGGCAAAAGAAATTATTATGAATGAGAATGGTAAAGATGGTAAAATATATTCATGCCTTGATACAAGCCTATGGGAGGCTAAAGCATGTTCTCGAGGCTGGTCAGGGTAATATGGTGATGTTCAAATGTCTCAAGACGAAGCTCTGGAAAACAACTCAATTTTGACCATAACCGAAAACAGGGGACAGCATTGCACTATCCCACTTCCTAAATTTATTCAAAATTGGTTTGAAGGTTTTAGAGGGTGAAAAAGATACCTTTAGAAAGGTAACTCGATAAGGGTCAACCTAAAAATATTCCCATATCCCAAAAAAATCATTTTCTGAGGGAATAAATTTTCAAATTTGGGCTAATTACATCCCTGGTAGAACATACGAGGGTTAAGGTGTGTCAAAATTTGAAAAATCATCTCGGACTCGTTCGGTATTGAAAATTTGCACATGATACCTTTCTAAAAAGGGAATTTCATGAATTTTTCATGAAAAATGTTTGGAGGATTTGCAAAAATCATTTAGTGGGACTGAAATGCCCAACTAGAATACACGTTGTGGCTGCCTAGGGTTCTAGGCAGTTTAGGTTTAAAAATCATAACTCTTTCATCCGGAATGATCCAAGGGTGAACAAGATATCATTTTAAAGATAATTTAACACACTTTTAGAGAAAAATATCAAAAAAAAATACATGAAAAATAGTTTGGGATTTGAAACTAATTTTTTAATTTGCAATGGTTGTGCTGCCAATAAGGAATAAAGCAAGGCAGGGGATTTTTTTTATCTTTCTTTGTGTTTTCGAGTCCAAACTCGGGTCATTGACATTCGAACATCTATGACTAAAGGGAAAGAGTGGCATAAGTGTCACAAACTCATTTGCACAGCCCCAGAGTATTTTGGGATGATGAAACAGCCCATTGATCATACCACTCAAGGTTTCAACTTAAAAACAAGGCACAAACATTTCAGGAACAAGTGCAAGGCCATTTTCATTGGAAAATCAGAAGATTTGAGCTCTTTTAACCAAGATTCCATATCTGGAAAATTTAATTTTCCCCAAGATTCTTTGCTAACTTTGAGGAAAATGCTAAGTTCATGCTAATCCTCATTGGTTAAGGTTAACATGCTTAGCTTGGGGAGGTTTTGAAAATTAGTTTTTGACAGCCATTAAACATGCACTTAGATAAGCAGAAGATAATGAACATACAAGGGGATAGCACATAGCATGAATGGGGATGCTTACCAATGGTCTTGACAAAAAAAGTGTTATACAAACATGTCATGAAGTGAAGCATGCCGAAAATGACAATGATTCATAAGAAAATGCAAGTTAATGTATAAACATGCTTGAAACATGCTAGGCTAAGGATTTATGCATGGATTGAACATAACATGATGCATGGATATGGCATAAAATGCATGAACAATAGCTGTCAAAAATAATGAGGATGAAATAAGACACTTTGCACATTAAAAGGGGCATCAAAACATCCAAATCCTAGCCTAGCACAACCAAAAGCCACAATAAGACATGAGAATCCTAAAAGGGTGATGGAAGCATGAAAGGCTCACTAAATGATAAAGATGCTGAAAAACAAAAAATAAAAGTGATTAAGTAAGAAGTTATACCAACAAAGCTTTAATTTTGGTCAATTGGTTGGAGCAGTAGAGATGGCCTAAATTCTCCACTTTTCCTTGTTGTTAATTAGCAAAAAATGTCAGAAAAAGAAAGGCTTCAGTTTTGGTATAGGTGAGGATGATTTTTCAAAGTGTATAGTGGCTAGGAGTGAGTGTTTAGGGCTGTTTTTGGATGCTGAGTGAAGGGCTATAAGATTCTATTTTTTTAATGTGTGAATAAGTTAGGAGAGTTGAAACAAGTTGGAAAAAACTTTTTTTAGCTGAGATATTGATGGCCTGTTTATGCCAGAACTTTGGAGCTAAATTAGAGGTGTTTTTGGTCATTTCTCAAGGGGACAAAGTTGTGACAGCTGATGGCTATATGGCAACTGTAGGAAGTAATTTATTGCCAATGTGATGGACATAAGGTGGCTAGGTTGATTGCTGAAATCAGATACTAGCAAATAGGGTGGCTAATAGTGATCTTTGTTAACAAACAAGAGAGGAGTAGGGTGATCATATGACTTTGACCCTTTATAATCTAATTTAGACTTTAAAAAAATGTTTTGATTAATTCACAAGTCCAAATTTGTAATCTGACATGAGTTTTGATCTTTTTTTTATGCACAAACGAGTTAAAATTGAGCTTTGGATCAATGGTGGACAAGCAAAAAATACCACAATCATGGAAAATAGCCTGCATGTATTAATATATTGAAGAATGTATCGATACATTTGGTTTAAAAACCCTCAAATGTATCGATACAATGAACATTGTATCGATACAATAATCATTGTATCGATACCATGAAACATTGTATCGATACAATGAAGTATTGTATCGAGACATGTTGATATATATCGATAGATCTACTTTACAGAATGAAAGTTTTGGTTCTGACATGGCCTAGTATCGATACACGAGTTCATGTATCAATACATATACTCATGTATCAATACATTTACACATTGTATCGATACAAACGGGGATATTTCAAATTTTTGGGTCATTGCAGCATTGTATTGATACATGAGAACCATGTATCGATACATTCAGGTAAAATTATGAATGTTTGCATGTCTTTTATCCCTGAACAGCTGGAACTATGTCCTTTGATGCCATATCTTTGCATTTCTCTTTAATATGATCCATAAGCATTCTTGACCTCCTCAAAAAAAAACATCATCGCCCTCTTTCATGTCCATGCCCTAAATTGCTAAAAGTTAGGCCAGACAAAATAAGGTGTCTACATGAATGTCTTGCTCAGATAGTAAATAGCTTATTCTTTTTTTCCTAGCCCATCTTGTTTGCCCAATACGTAGCCTATAGAATTATTAAAAATAGATAAATATAGTATCAAAGGTTAATCAAGCATTGCTAGTATAAATACAAGCAGGTTTAACAAGTGGTGTTTGATCTTATCAAAAGCTTCCTAATAGTTCTTGTTCCATCCTCCGGGGTTCAATTTTTGAAATAATCAAAAGATTAGATTACATTTATCAGTTAACTGATATATGAATCTGGCTATGTATTTCAACCTTTCTTAGGAACTTCTTACTTCCTTTTGAGTTTGAGGCAGTGGTAGATTCTGAAATGGCTTTGGACTTGTTGGCCAATGTTTATTTCTTTTTTTCTTACAATGATGCCTAATAGTTTACCTGATGTGACATCAAAGGTGCATTTAGCAGGATTTAGTTTAAACTAGTATCTGCATAATTGTTTGAAGAGTTTTCGCAGATTAGCAATGTGTTCACTCTCTTTTGGGGATTTAGAGATCATATCATCAAAATAGACCACTATCTCTTTATGCATGAGGTCATGGAATTATGTCACCATTGCTTTTTGATAGGTTACTCTAGCATTTTTAAGTCTGAAAGGCATAACTTTGTAACAAAAAGTCCCTACATGGTCACAAAAATGGTTTTTTTTATGTCCTTGGGTATAGTTTTGATATAGATGTAACCTAAAAATCTATCCATAAAGGAAAATAATGAATTCTTGGTAGCATTATCCACTAAAATGTTAATGTAAGGTAGAGAAAAGTTATCTTTAGGGCAAGTTTAGTTTAAATCTTTGTAGTCTACATACATCTGCGTCTTACCAACCTTTTAGGGACTGAGACTATGTTGGCTACCCATTTGATATACTTGGCTACTTTAAGAAATCATGCCTTAAATTGCTTCTTCACTTTCTCTTTGAATTTAAGAAGCATTTATGGTTTCATCCTCTTGAGTTTGTGTTATATAGACTTAAATTATGGTTTGTGAGGAAGTTTATAGACTATAATTTTGGTGTCTAAACCAGGCATGTCTTGGTAAGACCAGACGAATACATCTTGATATTCTTGAAGAAGTTTTATTAGTTTACTTCAGGTTAATGGGTTTACGAAGATTCCAACCTTGATCTCTTTTTAATCGTCATCTGTCCTAAGGTTTATGGTTTTGATAGGTTTCTCATGGAGTAAGATCTGTTTTTCTTCTTGTTCAATTAACCTTAGTAGATCTTGTGGCAAGGGACTTTCCTTGGCAACCTCGCTAACATAGATCGGTTGCTTAAAATTGATTGTTGAAAAATGTAGAGAACAGTTTAAGAGTTGCAAGAAAAATAAGAATGGGCACAAAAGATGAGATGCATAATGCTTAGTCATTTTTACTACTAATACTGAATAAAAAGATGCCCATGAAAAGGATCCTATAATACTCTTAGGTAGAAGCATGTAGGTTTAGTCCGTAGGATTACTTTAAAATAGATTTAAGTAGAATAGGAATCTTGGTTATAGTCCAAACACTAGAAACAAATCTTTATGGGCACAGACTGGTCTTATAGTTTATTGATGAAGTCCCTGACTCATTAATTGCATTGATAGAAAAGTTTTCAAATGCCTTGTTCAAAATGATCATCGCATTATTGAATCTGATATCTGAGTTCATATGTCCTCTTAAATGAAAATTTTCCTATAGTAGCAACAATGTCATCAGTTCAGGTTCCAAGTTTTAACCTAATAGATGTGCTATCCTTTTTTCACGTTTCTTTTGAGTTTGATTTCTTTTCTACTGTGCATTAGGCTTAAATCCTAAACCTCTATTACCAATTTGATTCACAACCCTTAGAGCTTTGGGAATACCTAAGAAACATTTTTTGAGTCCTCTTCCAACCTGGGCACCCTTGCTAATGATTAACTTCAAAGCTGTATAAGTGCTCCTTGATAGATGAGCTCAACCATTGGCATATCTTTTCTGATACCATTTACTAATTTGGTTAGACAGGTTTACTTTTCATTTTAGACTCGATTCTACTTTCATTCATTGTTCTTTATACCATTGCATGGAACTCTTTACATGTTTGAAGAGTGTGATTATGGATGTTGTGGAAGTCACAAAAGTTAGTTGATTCCTCTTCTATCCTTTCAAGCTTGTTAATTGATTCTACTTATACCAGGATTTACCAAACTAGATTTATTGGTGTCTTCACTTTCTCTATGCTTTTTATGATTTCATAGTTATCTTCAATAGTTAGTTTGGTGTAAGTCAAGAATAGGTTAGTTCCACTACTGGGCTTTAGTTCTTACTTAGCCTTGATTATTCTTCTTCCCTTATCTTGGAGGTAGCCTTTTGGGTTGAGTCACTTTTTATGGCATCATCAATTGTTTTACATATTATGACTATATCTACAAAGTTCATGGTGATATTGCCTACTACCTTCTTATAGTAAAGAGTTTGTAAAGTGCCTATGAACTTGACAGTCATCTCTCTTTCCATCATCAAAGGCTGAATTTGGAGGGCTTCTTTTAGCCATCTTTAACTGTACTACTTAAAGTACTAGCCGATTTTCTTTTCCATACTCATAAGAGAAAGGTATTCTAGCACCAAATTGGATGCAGGCCAGATAGGACTCAGCATTATCGAACAAGAATGATTGCCCTTTGATATCATAAGAAATGATTTTTTTATCCTTATCTTTGAATTGATAGATGTCTGTCTTTATCTTTTTCCTCAAAAAACTTAACCTTCAAGTAATCTACCAACCCTTGGACCATCTCTCAGAAATTTGCACAATGTTGTAGGGTGTGCCTTCGTCCATTGTGGTAATAAAAGGACTCAGCATTGCTTTTATTTTGGCTTTTTTACATCTAACACTATACCAGCCTTCATGAAAGCTTGCCACACCATATTCATCAGTGTCTTAACTATTTTAATGCTTCTTTTAACCTAGCAACTTTTTTTGTCAATCATTGCATTCACTTTTGGCTTTATATGGTTGGAAATTGGATTAGTTCCAATATTAGTTCTAAACCCTTGTTTAACCTTGATCATGCCTTTTTGTAGCAGACTTTGTACCTTCCTCTTGAACGAGGTGCAGTTCTTAATATAGTGGCTTTGTGCCTTGGCATAGTACGCAGAATAGGCATTTTTGTCATACTATTTGGGATACAGAAGTGATATTGGGTTTATGAATATCAAGGGAACTAGCGAACCTGCTAGTAAGCAAGAGTAGAGTTTTTTCTAAGAGTATGGGAGTGGATCAAAATGTTCACTCTCACGGGATGCTTGTTAGTTGTAATGGTTGAATAGTCTAAGTGGTTTTTTGGGGTAGGATTTGACGTAAACCATATTATTGGGTTGACTCCTACAAAATAGACCAGTTGCATCATTAGTGAGTAAATATTGAGGCTCAGATATGCTAGTTGGGGAAGTACATACTCTTTATAGGGTACGAACTCTTTGTGAACTTAGTTAGGCTTTCATTGATGGCATGTACTTTTTTTTCTTTAACTTTGGCCATGGTTTTTTTGTTCAAGTTAGATGACTCTCCACTAGATATCTTATTGCTTTTATGGCATTATCAATCATCTCGCCCAATATGACCCTGTCGATGAAGTTTTTCATGGTGTTTCCTAATGGCTTCTTAAAGTAAGGAGCTTTTCGAGTGTCGAAAACATGACCGTCATCTCTTTCTCGATCAAGAAAGAGTGAACTTGGGTAGCCTCCTCTCTCTATGTCTAGGCATACTCCCTAAAGTTTTTATTGTCTTTATTTTCCATGTTCACTAGAGAAAGATGATTTGTAGCCCAGTTAGATACATGCTTGTATTGATTAAGCCAATGTCTGAATTCTAATGGGATCAAGCCTTATGTACCAATTAATAGCTACCCCAATTAGGTTATCCTAGAAGTAGTGGATTAATAGTTTTTCATTCTCCTTATGCTTGGCCATCTTCTAACAATACGTTCGAAGGTGGGGAGTAAGATCTATAGCCCCATTGTATTTTTCAAAATCTGATACTTTAAACATAAGTGAAATGACAAAATAAAGACTAAACATAAGATTTTTTGTTTATGATCCTAAATTTGTCATTACCTTCCATAGATTGGAGGAGCCTTTTCAATGACCAATACTTGCTTAGGACTTTATCTACTTCAGAAAACCTCTTCACTTTTTCTTACTCCACTTGTTCATCAAGGTCTGAGACTAAAGGCTTTGCTAGTGAAGAGCCCATAACCTAGTACCCATGAACCAAATGGGGTATAGATGCCATAGTTAGATAGATGAATGGATGAGCTAGTGGGATCGATGCTATTAGGGGTTGCTATTCATTCGATGACCCTTTATGAGCATGTTAGCTTCAGTATTGCCATTTAGGTTATCCTCAGGATTAGTCAGCCCTTTACCTATGTTGACAGTGCTTATTTACCCTTTATCTTTTAGAGCGATAGACAACAACATAGTTAGTTCCATTAGCTATCCTTGAAGTTTCTTGTTCTTGCGAAGTGACTACTCTTAAGACTCCCTATACATGAGCTCCAATCATTCAATACCAGCTTGATGGTCATTTTCCATGGCTTTTTTATGATTGTGAGTGTTATATCAGGGACAAACGGTAGATTCCATGTTTCAAAGCTCCTTTTACTTTAGATTATTACTGGACTAGACTTTTATAACATGCCATGAATATGTTTGATGAGATGATGCTAAGTAAGCAATTATGACAGTAAGTAATAATTAACATGAATGAATGAATAAAACAATATAATTGAGTTAGTTGTGCAAATATTAGAGTGACAAATGGATCACGAGATAGCTTCACCAGTAATGTCTTACAAAATGTAATAAAAAAGTTTGATTACACTTGATTACATCCGAAAATATCTAAAGCAATTACATTGCCTAATCATATATTCCAAGAAATACATCGACTTTTATTCACAGTCTCCAATGTGTATGATATCTTGCATCAAGGACCTGGCCACTTTGATCATGCCATTTGCCTCCACCATGTAACATAAAGTTTTTGGGAATATGACCGGTTCGTATATTCTAAGGCATAGATATCTTGGAATTTCCTTAGATTGGTAAGATTCGCCATTGCTTCTTTTACACTAGTCCATGAGATGCATTCATCATTGCCTTTCATCTTAATATGGCCCTCGATCCATGACTTTGTGGCTCTAAGAATCTATGTTAATCTTTTTTTAGAAGGTAAAAGTTGCGACCACTTACAGTTCACCCTATTAGACTTGGCCCTTTCAACGTTAAGCAACACGGTGTATTTATCGATGATGGAGACCAAGTCCTCTCGATTAAAGGTGAAGCATTGGTGTGCTAGGTTCCAAAACTATAAGGCTACCTGTTACAAGCCAAAATCCAATCAAACCTGGAGTAAGAGTGCTATATCTCCATATCTCTTTGTGAATGATTTCTTCTTGGCATTATCCAAACTAGCCTAATGCGTCTCAAATCTTTCCAATCATTTTGTCAAAACCCAATCTTGACCCTTTCATGCATTGTCGATACATGATCGAGTTTAAAGGTACCCTATCTTAATGATGTTGGTGCTCTAACCATGCTTATATTTCTTCAAAAGGCTTAAGAATAGAGACGAACTATCGTCCAATGGTTGACATCACTTGTTGAACACTAAACCCTTGACCAATTGTCTTATGATGATGATTATAATGAAATGATGCATGTAATAATCAAAAGAAAGATAAAGGAAATACGTTAATGACAATACGAAATAAGATAAACAAGAATAAAGAATGGAAGAACAAAAATAAACCATAAAAATGCTCCAGTAATAGGTATTACGATGCCTAGTGTTAGATGTGACAATTACAAATATTAAAAAGAGCTAAGCGTACATAGATAGCATAGCAGCATGTTTAGGTTAAAAATCACCATATAGAGGTGATATGATAGCTTATGGGGACCAAACTAACTAGCTAAATAGTGACATTTGTTCATCACTATCTACAGTAATATATGTTAAGCCATCATTCGAATAGGATATTGCTTATTTAAGTCAGATATGAATCTTTTTGGTTGATATAGAGAATCATAGGTGATAACTTTTGCTTTTCATTAACCACTTATTGTAAGGGTTGGTCATCGATCGAACAACATATTCTTATGCCCAAACATGATAGAATATGTCTCTCAAGGCTTGAAACAACAACTACAGGTGACAATATTCAGTTATCATCACATACGTCATTATAGCCCATAGCAATGAAGGTAAAAAGTGTTTCTTCAAATGTCCCTACTCTTTAGGTTATTCTAGTAGCATCTCTGACATGGTTAGGCTTATATGGCTTACTATAAGGTTTGAGTTGATGCCTAAATTAGTATCCAAATCATTTTTCCATTGATAAGGATAGTTAAGGTACATCGATCCTAAGGTCATCGCAAGTCTGGCGGAATGAGTTTTATCTGGTGAATGTATTTCCTTATGCAAATGTGGAGGGTTACTCATGAGAGACATAGGCACTTTACACCTTGGAAGGTTTTGCTATGCCTATATGAAAGGTTTCTTATGAAGGTGAATACCTTACTTTCTCCTAATAATTGGGGCCCTAATCTCACCATGGAGTTTGGCGAGAATCTAATGCAAATACAAGTGCATGGTGTGTGTCAGGGAAACAATTAAACCATTTTGCTTACCTCTTGTTACCATACTTATCAAATCAAAATTTATTTGGGATCAGGACAAACCTTAATGAAACAAGACAAAAATCATGGAAAATTAAACATTAGTAAGCAAAGATGAAAGGGGATTATAAGTAAGTAATGACCAAAAATCGAGGGACTAAGAAACAAGTAAAACACGACTAGTTATAGGCCTAACACTCTAAATTATCCTCGGTAAAATTGCTAAGCTGTCACGACATGCCTTTACTTAACACTATGCCCTGCCCTAAATCGTTCGAATAGTGACATACATGACTTAAAAAAGGGGGAAGGTAAATTGTATTGTTGTGATTGTTGCTTTTGGGTTATCCCTTGATTAGGATTTGAATTAGGTGTTATAAGATGATGGTAAGGGGAGGATCATCGAATGAATCTCTTATCTAACCAATCTTGGATGGCCACCAAGAAGTAGCTAAAGACTTGGAGTCATTATTGATCATTTTAGGTTAGGCATGATTCGTTGCCTATTAAAAATGATGTTTCAAGTTATGAAACTCAAAACATTAATTTTAGGGTCTAAAAGGTCTAGAGATTTGTTAGTTGGGTTTAGGAGTTCTTACACATGGAGAAGGATTAATACCCGTATGATGCCCAAAATTGGTAATCGCTAACAATGTCTTGCATTGGTTTTGATTTCTTCGATTTTATTTTGTCACAATTTTAATAAAATCCTTTTAAATGCATGAATTTTATATGAAAATTATAAACTCGACTTTTAGGGAAAAATTTGAAATCATATAAACGCCCTAGATATGTAGAGGACGTAAGGATTTTGATAAAAATAATCTTTGGATTTAATTTTGAAAAATCAAATTTTTTGGGTTAAGCATTAGAGAGATATCGTCACAATTCATTACCTTATAATTTTCAAAAACAATTTGGAAATATAAATGCACAATGGACACCACAAAAAGGAAACATGTTAGTAAGATGCAAAAAGGTATAATAATTTTACATAAAAATAAACATATAAAAGCATAAAAAAGGACGGTCTAAATGTATCTTGTAATTATCTTCGATTATTGAGGAATAACTGGAATGCCAATTTTCAGACACGTTTAGATTCAATGGTCATTTAAGGTATAAAAAATAGATTTTTTATTAGAAGACTCAAGGAAGTCTAAGAGAGAGAAGATTTTTGCTTTGAGTGAAAAGTAGGGTTGGAGTATCCCCTCGGAAGGTAGGGTTAGGGTATCCTCAATGGCAAAGATTTTTAATGTTTTTACAATAAGGTTTTGGTCAAAAGGCTCGTTGATGTCTAAAAGAGAGAAAATTTAAGTTTTTAAGTGAAAAGTAGGGTAAAAGTATCCCTTCAGAAAGGCAGAGTTGGAGTATCCCCTATGATAAAGATTTTTGAAATTTTTGAAAAATGAAAAATTAGTAATGATAGATATTTTAAAATTAAAGCCGATGATTCAAGTGAAAGATAAAATTGATTTTTGTTTGGCTTTGATTTCTATCTCGTGGGCCCCATTTGTAACACTCGACTTCATGGTGAGTTAATCAGATGCATTTCAAGACATTTAAACTTCCTGAAAAAGTGGTTCAAAAAGTTAGTTTAATTTTCCTAAGTTTAGAACAGGGGACAGCATCAAGCTATTACCCTTCCCAAATTTATTTTGGGCAAACGGAGAGATTCCAGGGGTTGAGCGAGGGACCAATGGAAAGGTAATTTGATGAGTTTAATGTAAAAATATTCCAAAAATCTCAAAAAATCACTTTCCAGGTTAAAATAATTTTTGAATTTCGGTCTAATGCGACGTTGATAGCACATACAGGGGAAAGGGTGTTGCAAAATTTTAAAAATGATTCTTGCCTCATACAGAATCACTAAATCACAAAAGATAGCTTCTCAAAAATGAAATTTCATAAAATTTTTAGGAAAAATATTTTAAAATTTTATGAAAATCATTTGGTGGGTTGAAATGGCTCAAACATAATGTAAGTTGCTAATTCCAAGGGTTTTAGATAGCCTTAATTTTAAAAAATAGTAACCTCTTCATCCAAAGCGATTGCAAGGCAAACAAGATATCCTTGGAAAGGTAATTTGATTCCTATTCATGGAAGAATATCAAAAAAATTCTAGAAAAATGTTTTAGAGCTCAAAAATGTTTTTCTTTAAGTTGGGATTATAATGCTGCCAAGGTAAAAATAAGGGTTTTTTTTTTTTGCTTTTTGTGAGTTTTTGGGACTAAACTCGAGCAATGTTTTGGTATATGCCTTAGAGCCAATCAGGTTAGATAAGGTATTTATAAGTAAAATATGTAGACTAATCACTTATGTTTGTGATTCAAGGTTTTCCATCATGTTAATGGCATGATTGATAATCATGCAAACATTAATTGGATGAAGCCCATGAAACACAATGACCTAACAAAGTTAATAATAAGTTACGATGATGAGATTCTTATGTATCAAAGCTATTTTTAAAAAATGTTCCTAGTCATCATATTGTCAAAATAGGGCTTTGACAATGCACAAATACTAGCATATGCTAAGCCTACATGCATTTGATACATGTAATGTTTTGATCTTATAGAAGTTAAAGTATAAAGATACTTGGGGATAACATATGGGTACTTGTTTTGTGAAAACAAATTCATTGAACATGGCTTGTATGAGAACTTTATTTGGTATGAGTCACTAAAGTGTTAATGGAATATGTTTTCATCTGCCACTCATGTACATTAGTCCTCAGACTTATGATTTCAAGTCATCTTGCATGGGGAGTGTCAATTTTGATTCCATCATGAATGGGTCCACAATAGATGGATGCTTATGGTAAGGTGGTTTTGGGTATGGCATGAATCGTACAAAGGTGGATAAGTGATCTAGAGAGGATTCAGCACTGTGAGTGACATTGGGGATAGGTTCACATGTTTTTAGTTTTGGTTAACTTGATAAAGTCATTGGCCAACTTATGATGAATTTAGGAGAAATTATTTTTCTAGATTCATAAAGTTAACCGAAAGTTGCAGGAACTAATATGAATTGATAAATGAGTAGACACTACACCATGCTCATATTCTTTTTAGAATGTCTAGTGGAAGGACCAAAGTACACTGAGAAGCTAGTTATTAAAAGGTTTCTTGAAGAGGTCTTATTGACTTTTCCTGCATATCAAGTGGCCACGATGCCTTGCTAAAGACCAATCTTGGTCTATAAATATAAATGCACTTAATGGGGTAATCATATTTATTGCCATTATGATGAAAGCCTAATGCGTCACATACAATAAATTAATCTATTGGATTAAAATCGGGATTTAATTAAGTACAACTTAATTAAATAAAAGGTATAATAAGGAGGAATTAATTGAATTAGTTAAATTAAGAGTAATTTAAGACATAAATTTGATTTATAAAATCTAAGAGATTTTTAATATGGCAATAAAGATAAGAATGTCTTGTCAAGATAATGTCTATTGTAGACATGGTTTAGGGATTTTATTAAATAAAGCCAAAAAATTGTATTTGGAAAATTAAATATTTATTTGATAATTATTTAATATTATTTGCATGAAGTAAAATTATTTTACTTGGGTTAGAAAATTTAATTATGAATAAAATTATATAACATGTAAATTAAAGGGTTAGGCCGAAAGCTTAATTATTAAGTTAAGAAAGTTTAGTTGTGAACTACTCTAAGTTGGGCTTGGCACATGGAATAGCTATCCTTGTTGTGCTATTGGGCTAAAATATTAATAAGTTACTATTAAGGCCTAATCTTGGAGAAGCTAATTAAAATAGTTTTAATTAGGCTTCAAGAAACACTTCAAAGTGAGGCGACCTTTTGGGTATGTTAGTATTGGGCTCAGTTGACTCAATAGGCAAGCCTAACTTAGCCTAGAGAGTATTTAAATACATTACTAAGGCTTTTTGGCTAATAAGCAACATTAGAAAAACCCTAGGCACCAACTTAGACTTCTTTAAGAGGGTTTGGTGCAACCTTTGTTTTCCCTAAGCTTTATTTTTATTTTCATAGATTTTCTGAGTGTTCTTGAATCGTTATTGACATAAGGAAATTAAAAAAATAGTTTTCTATCATTGAGAGATTACTTATTCATAAAAGTTATGAAATTAACTGGATCTTAAAACTTCTATTTCCTTAAGCCTGATTGTCTAGATATGTATTTTAGGCAATCAAAAAGTGTTTTTGATCACAACAAAAGATGGAAAATCAATTTTTTATCCTCAAGGAATCAATCAGAATCACAAATTAGGATTTTTTGATCGTTTGCCTATATCTACAAAAAATAACTACTTCCCCGCGAAGCTGTTTTTCTCTTTTTTAATGCAATAAACATGGAAATTATTCCCAAGTCACTTCAATCTAAACTCGTTCACTATATATCTTTTGATTAAGGCTTGAGAAGCCGTCTAGCTAGCATTGAAGAACCACTAAACCTCATCAAGGCTCCAATAGGCATCTATGTGGATCACTGTTAGAGCGGGACACCTATGCTGCTTTTGGCTTCAGAAGAGTACATAGTAATTAATCCACAGTATGTGTTTATAGGGATCGTCATATCTAGAGTTGCTAGTCTCTAGGAAGGTATGATTTCTAAAAGATTTGTGTTTTAAAATTTATGTATAATCACATGTACATCGATTCTTAAGATTCTGAGGAAATCTGAGTGTTTCTTTGTTTAATTCTGCTACATATGTTTAATTCTTATTAAAATTTTATGCCTAGTCGATATGCATGAGTCCTAATTTTTCCTTCCATTATGGGCATCTAAACATTTGTGACAAAAAGGAATATGTGACATGGGCTTCACGAGCTAATTTACACAATCTTGGAGTAGTTTGAGATAATGAAATATCTTGTTGACCATGTCACCTTCAAGGGTATTAAACTCAAGATCAAGGCATAAGCTCTTTAAAACAAGTAAAAAGGCTATTTCATTGTGGAAATTAGAGTTTTTAACTGTGAATTAATACATAGAAAGCTTGATTTATTCCTAATATTGGAAGACCAATTTAGTGAAAACATTAAACCCATGTTATTCTTCATTTATTGGAAGTAACATAGATTTAACTTAAGGGTTTTTTTAAACAAAGGTTTTTTTAGCAAACAAACATTAAAAAAAAGCAGTAAGAAACCATTTTTAATCATTTAAAGCATGTAAACATGGCATCGATAACAAACATATGCTAGAGCAATAGAAAGGCAACATTTTTATAACATAAAACATACTAAATATGCATAAAATGCTGGGAAATGCATGAAGTAATAAGAGAATGCTTATGTCAACATAAAAGAAGGTATGAACATGTGAGAAAATGTGTCCATGATTTGGAGAAAATGGAGAGGAACTTTTATAACCTTAAAGACATGATTTTTATGCCATCAAGCCCACACCAATCATTATCAAGCTCAAGGGAACATGAAAACATCTTAAGATAACAATGCATCATGAAGTTTTATGCATGAATGGTGATAGAGAATGTCAAAAATCAATAAAACAATTGCTATTCTAAGATGAGCAAAGAAAAGTATGATATTTAAGCATCCAAGCATTGCAATCATAAAATATCATTAAAACAAGCTCAAACATGCATGTTTTCCTATGAAAGTCATAGTTTTTATAAGGGTTGATTAACTAAGATGGAAGAAGATATATGCATATGCAAATAAATGAAGAGGAAAGTGTAGAAAATATACCAATAAAGCTTGTGGAACTTTTTTTTCCTTGACTACTCAAAGTTGAAATTTTTAGGCTTTTATGATTTTTCTAAGTTTCTAGTTTTTTGCTTACTTTTCCTTCATTAACATGCTATAGATGAGTAAGAAAGAGTAGCAAAGATGAGTTTTTGATGACGTTGCGGATGAAAGGGATTTTAATGATGAAAGAAAGTAGGAAATAAAGGT
The DNA here is from genome assembly GCA_038381835.1 of Adansonia madagascariensis. Taxonomy (NCBI): domain Eukaryota; kingdom Viridiplantae; phylum Streptophyta; class Magnoliopsida; order Malvales; family Malvaceae; genus Adansonia; species Adansonia madagascariensis. The sequence goes on from JBBYHL010356451.1 coordinate 22,608, forward strand.
TTTGGAGAAGTTTTGGAGGGATGTTGGAAGAGCTACAAACATAAAGGGTTGTTTTGAACAATATGGTCTATGTATGTTGTATGCCAAGTTAAAGTTGGCTTTTTTATATGAAAATGCTCAGCCAAGATTTTTAAAGCCAAAAAATGGGCATTTTTTAGTTTTAGCCATGTATTACATGATAGCTTTGGGTACTATACCTAGCTAGTTGGATTTCCATTAGTTGCAGTACGCAAGCTAGTAGAGTAAAGGGGCTGAACCAACCAATTAATGGGAACAAGGCCAATATGTCCCTAGAAAGCTATGCATTTTATTAAAATGTCCCATTTTCTACTTATTTTGGGTGTAAAAAATTCATTTGATCGAATCTTAAGTCCAATAATATGGCCTGGTATGGATTTGGATGATTTTTGGTGCAAAACACATGGCTAAATCAGAATTTCAACCTAAGAATGCAAGAGCTAGAAAATGCCACGAACTAGGGAATTTTGCCTAAATGTATCGATACATTAAGGCAAAAACCTAGAATGTATCAATACAATGAACGCTATATCGATACATTTCTATAATGTATTGATATGTGACTTATATATTGATACATTTTGTCTAAAAATCAAATTTTAGCTACTGCCAAGCCTTACATTAATACATTTGACTGATGTACTGATACATTAAGCAAATGTACTAATATAACCCCTATTTGTATCGATACAACTTGTGAAATTTTGAATTTTGATGACGTCGAGGCCCTATATTGATACATGAAGTGTATATAACTATAAATTCATGCAAAAATGTAAATTTTACATATCTTTAACTCTTCGAAGCTCTTATCTAGGCCAATAATTATAGGGAATAGATCCATGCTCATTCGAATAACCCTAATGGCATCCTAAACAATCACCTTTGATACCTTAGATGTTGGCCTAAACAAAATGGGATATCTATAACTTGAAACAATGAATACTTTCTGGGTCACCGATTCATATACGATGTGTAAGATATCTCAGGGCAATAAGTTATTAGTTTATAAAAAATTTTTATAAAATAATTTTTAAGCAAGGCAGCGGAAACAAATCAAACAAACTAATATGAGACTCCCTAAATAGGATTGTTTCGCATGATCTTGACTAATCATTAAGATCAAGAAATCGAAACAACTATTCAAGATTCTAGCATATCTCAACCTTGAAAAGTTTTTCAACATTTCCATGATCCAAGAACACATATACCGAGCTTGGTTGTCGTAACCCAAAACTGTCCAAATGTTCAACCTCTTAGAATTATCCACAAAGGTGACCAAAAAACCTTTAATAAAGAAGGGTCTTTTTTGCTGAAAATCGTGCTAGCAGCTTAGATTTCAATAAACTTCTGTTACGCTTAGAAAAACTTTATTCCACAATCAAAAAACGAAGAAGAAAACTATTTTCTCTGAAAGAACTAAGATTGTGCTAACTCCTACAAATATTCAAAGGAAATTGCAAATGAAGGTTTTCTAAGCTTCTTGGCTGAATTGTGGAGGCTTTTTTTAGCCATGAGGATAACAATCATAAGTTTATATAGTCTAGGGTTTAAAATTTTAATTTTTGAAAAATTATGATTTTGCTAGTAGCCTATGTGAACTCATTCAAGTTAAGCCTAAGTAGCCATTACTTGTATTAGACATATAAGCTCAGTCTCAATTTAATTTCTACTAATCACCTCTATCATATTGGCAATAAATATCAAAGAGCCCAATGAAAAATATTTTATTTATAAACCAAGGTTGGCATCTAACAATGCATCTTGCACATTCACTGTGTAGGAAGTGTCAATATGGTTTTGACAAGTCCTTTTAGTGTTCAGTATTTCAATGTAATAAATACCTTTTGATCATATATTCGTAATTAGCAAGGGCATAGTTCAGTGTCTACTCAAAGCTGATTCCATAATATGTAACCTTTCTTTATTAACTCTATAATCAATATTGGCTTGGTCGAGGACTTTGATTCCATAGTATCCAAACACATGTTTGGATTTGTGATTAGACCTTGGTTCCTTAGCTTGCACTTTAGCTCCATTGTTATCACAATAAATCTATACTGGATCAACAATGCTTGGAACCATACCAAGTTTGATAATAAACTTTTTTATCCAAACTGCTTCCTTTATGGCCTTACATGTAGAGATGTATTGGGCTTCAATTGTTGAGTCTACAGTTGTAGCCTATATAATACTTTGTCAAATGATTGCAACACCATTAAGGGTAAATACTAAATCACTTTATTATTTACTATTATCCTAATCAAATTTGAAGCTAGCACTACTACAATCCTTTACACGGAGTTCAACCTGTCCATATACCATAAAGATATCTTTGCTCTTACATAAGTATTTAAGGATTTTTTTCATAGCAATCTAGTGACTTTCACGAGGATCGCTTAGTATCTGCTCATGATACTTAGAGCATACGATACATCTGGTTTCATACATAGCATAGCATAAATTATTGATCCAATAGCTGATGCATATGCGATCTTATTCATCCGTGCCCTATCATCAGCTATTTTAGGACATATCTCTTCGAGTAATACATGCCATGTGCCATAAACAAGTTTTCTTTGTTAAAGTTTCCATGCTAAACCTCTTTAACACCTTATTTATGTAAGTGGATTAGGATAAGCAAAGCAATCTTTTCAATCTATCTCTATGGATCTTAATTCTCAAAATGTATGCTGCTTCTTCTGAATCCTTTATGGAGAATTGGTTAGACAGCCAAAACCTACTAGCCTGCAGCATTGGTATGTCGTTCCTATGAGCAATATGTCATCAACATATAGCATTAAGAAAGTAATAGCTTGCCCATTCTTCTTTTTATAGACACATAGATCACCAAGATTCATTATGAAGCCAAATTCTTTCATTGCTTCATCAAATCTCATATTCCATCTCCGTGAAGCTTCTTTTAGCTTGTATATGGATTTTCTTAATCGACATACTTATTTGGATTTGACTTAGATGTAAAACCATCAACTTGTGTCACTTACACTTCCTCTTCTAAATTCCCATTGAAGAATGCAGTTTTTACATCCATTTGCCATATCTTATAATCATGATATGCAGCTATAGTAAGCATAATCTAAATAGATTTTACCATGGCAACTAGTAAAAAGGTTTCTTCATAATTAAAACCTTTTACTTGATTATAATATTTTGCTACCAATCTAGCCTTATATATCTCTATGCTGCCATCAATGTCAGTCTTTCTTTCTCTTGAAGACCCACTTGCACCCTATAAGTTTTATCCCTTCATATGGATCAACCAGAGTCTATACATGGTTGACTTTCATGGCATCCATATTGGATCTCATAGCATTAAGCCATTTATAGGAATTAACATCGAATTTTGCTTCCTCAAAATTGGTAGGTTTAGTATCACAAGGCAAGCCTTCTTAGTTTATAAGAAATCCATGTCTCTATGGAGCTTGCCTGATCTTACCAGATCGATAGAGTAGTTATGTCCCTAGAGCTTCGGTTGAATATTTGATGCTTCAATTATTGGTTTTGTTTCCATTAGAATTCTTGTTTGGTGTGCTTGAACTTCTTTAAGATTAATTTTACTCTTACTAAACCCTTCAAGTAGAAACTCTTTCTTTATAAAAAGTACATGTTTTAAGACAAACAACTTTTGTTTATTGGGATTATAAAAATAGTATCCAACAGTTTCTTTAGGATGCCCCACAAACTTACATTTGATTGATCTCACTCCAAGCTAATTAGTTACTACATGCTTCATTTGATTAGTGCATCCTTAAATCCTTGTGTATGACAAATCTAGTTTTTTACCTTTTCCATATCTCATATGGTGTCTTATCAATAGATTAGAAGATGAGCAATAGTTTTTGAGGCATATCCCCAAAAAGATATCGAAAGGTCATCTTTGACATTATGGAATGAACCATATCTAACAAGGTTTGGTTTTTCCCTTCAGACACTCCATTATGTTGCAGAGTTCTAGGTGGAGTCCATTGTGATAGAATCCCATTCTTAGTCAAATGATCCAAGAAATCTTGAAGTATTCTCTTCTTGATTGGAGTTAAGAGCTAGAATACACTTGCCACTTTGTTTCTATATTTAGCCCTATACTCTCTTAAAAGCTTCAGACTTGTACTTTTTTAAGTTCACATGCCAATACCTAGAGTAATTATCGATAAAGGTAATGAAGTAAGAATACCTATTTCTAGCAATTGTATTCATTAGTCCATATACATCTAAATGTACTAGACTTAAAAAATCCATAACTCTATGACTTTCACTAGTGAAGGGTGACTTGGTCATTTTACCAAGGAGACAACATTCATATGTTCCATATGATACATAATCAAATGGTTCTAGATAACCTTGTTTGTATAACTTGGCTATTTGACTCTTGTTGATATGACTAAGTCTACAATGCCAGATATAGGTTTTACTCGATCATTATTTCTTTTTTTCTTCACATCCATATTGAGTAAAGGCATATCCAGATCCAATACGTATAGCCTATTCTATGATAAGGCTGATGCATAGACTATATTAGCTAGGATGATTGAACAACTATTGCTTTTCATCCTAAATTTGAAATCATCATTAATGGTGGGGTATGAAGCCAAAATGATGTTTTTAGACAATCTAGGAACACAAACATTCATTTAGTTCCATGGTCATGCCTATAGGAAATGATAAGGTATATGTTTTGATGGCAGTGGCCTCAACTTTTAATCCATTGCCCATTCTCGGAATTACCTCATTAGAGTTTAATTTTCTACTAATCTTTAACAGGCCGCCTATATCATTATATAAGTGTGGTCCATATTCTAAGTCCATTATCCAAGAGGTAGTATTAATAGTAGAATAGTTTAACTCAATCATGTTAATGTGAAAGTCAACATCCTTCCTTTTGTTGAGAACTTTTCTCAATTTAACATACCAGTCCAAAAACTTTCGGCTTATGGCATCTAATATGCCTCATAACACAATTAATATAAATACCATTATCAACAACCTAGTATAAAACGAGTGTTGGTTAGTTTCTCATGTATTAAACCAATAATGACAAGGTATTGAATCTTTATTGGTCTTCCCACTAATTTTATGATATAATATCCCTCACTATTATTTAGAAATCTCTTTAAGGTATTTCTAGAGAGCTAAGATCCCTTTCAAGATGTTGCATCCTTGGGTGACTCAGTAAATTACAACAAGCCTAGTTGGGAAAGTAACATAATGCAAATCCTGGATAAGTTAAGTGCCAACTCTTTGCCTTAATGCATTACATATGTTTCACCTAACAATTGCCTCTAGCATCATATGGTCAAGTGTAGCACATTTGAACCATACAGCATCAGTTGATTATGCCAACCATGTTAACTTTTAGCATTCTTTTAATTTAAGTTTAATTTACTAATTTAATCTGATCATATTAGATTTTAAATCTCAAGAAAATTAAAATTCGAAGAGTCCTACTCCAAGTAAGATAGTGGTGGTGCAAAATTTGTAGAAATCCTATTCCAACTAGGACTCTATCCCATGCATGGCTATCTTAGCAATCCTACTCCAATTCAAATACTATTGTTTTCCTCCCACAAAACCTCTAAAAATACACAAATTTACAGCAACTTTTTGCTAGCATTGCTCCCACACCAAGATCCAAGAAAGAAGACAAGATGCCTTAAGCTTTAAGCACATATAATGCGACCATTTAGCCCAAAATCAAAATGTTTTCAACTATAATTTTAACCTAACTTTTCCAGTGAGTATTATGAACTTTTCACAGCACATTGAAGTTTGAAAAGCAAGGAAAAATTTGCAGCAATAGCTGCCTAAAAACTCAGCCACATCAAAACACTAAAATAGAGCTAACTTAGCATTAATTAACACTAAATTGTCAGCTAGTGACTCCAGTATTAATTGAATTAATAAAATCATACTGTAACTAATTAAAATTGAATAATAAACATGAATGAAATTGCTAGACATTTAAAATAAAAATAATTTTTTTTAACTTTTAAATTCAAGAACATATCAAGATAGCATCAAAACAACAAATTGTTTAATCAATAACAATCAAAATACAAGATTAATCAAATCAAAGCAAGGAGGCTCTTATACCACTTGTAGGATGTCTTAAGGCAACAAGAAATCAAATTGCAAAAATTTATAAAATAATTTATAAACATGGCAGCAAAAATAAATCAAACAAACTAATTTGAGACTTTTTCTTGCTTGATCTTAATTAATCTTTAAGATCAAGAAACCTAAAGAACTATACAAGATTCCAGAATACCTCAACCTTGAGAAGTTTTTTTAGCAATTCCATGATCTAAGAACATATACACCGAACTCGATTGTCATAAACCAAAGTTGTGAAAGTGTCCAGCCTTTAATAGTTATCCACATATGTAACCTAGAGACCTTAAATAAGGAAAAGACTTTGCTATTGAGAGTCATGCTAGCAGCTTAGATTTTAATAAATCTTCCCTTGCACTTAGCAGACCTTAATTTCATAATTAAAGAACAAAGAAGAAAACTATTTTTCTCTTAAAAAACTAGGATTGTACTAACTCCCTTATGATTTTTGTAGAGATAGCAAATTAGGGTTTTCTAAGCTTTTGAGCTAAATTTTGGAGCCCTTTCTTAGCCATAAGGGATGATAATCATGGGTTTGTATAGTTTAGGGTTTAAAATTTTAATTACGTAGAAATTATAATTTTGCTCTTGGCTCGTGTGAACTCAGTCAAGTTGGGCCTAAGTAACAATTTCTATTGATCACCATTATGTGTTTGACCCATAAGGCCCCCATCATATTGGCAATAAATATAAAATAGCCCAATAAAGAATATTTTATATTTATAGACAAAGACTGCCATCTAGCTATGCATCATGGCCACCCAATATGCAAGGAGTATTAATAGGGTTTTGACAAGCTTTAGTGTTTAGTATTTTAATGTAATAAATATCCTTTCATCATATATCCTAAAATTAGCAAGAGCATAGTTCAATGTCTACTCTTAGCCTAGTCCATACTAGTATGTAACCCCCATGTGTTAACTCTATAATTAATATTGCCTCAGCCAAGGACTATGAGTTAAAATGGGCCAAGTACATGTGAGATATGTCCCCATATATCACTTGGGGTGATGAATCCTCTCTAGACCACTTATTCACCTATATATGATTTATCCCATACCTAAAACCAACCTACCATAAGCATCCATTATTGTGATCTTGTTCATGATGGAATCAAAGCATGATGCTTCTTATATAAGATGACTTGGAGTCACAAGTGTAAGGATCACTTACACTATGAAGACATGAGAATATTTTCATAGATACTTGAGTGAAATACCAAATGAAACTCTCATAGTAGGTCATGTTCAGTGAACTTGTTACCATAATAAGCACTCATATGATTTCCCCAAGTACCTCTATACTTTAACTTATGAGATCAGTTACATGAAACACATGCATGAAGGCTTACATATGCCAGTCTTTTTACTTTTTCAATGCCTTGTCTTGACAATATAATGACAATGAACATTTTTAGAAAGACAATTTTGATGCATAAGGATCTCATAATTATAACTCTTTACAATTCTCTTCTAAGGCAAATGTGTTTCATGGGCTTTTTCTACATAAGATATTTGTAATAATTATACAATTTCAATTTATGGATAAAGAAATATCTTTACAAAATTAATTAAATACAATGTTTGATTACATGAAATCAGTAAGTGCTAAGCCACAATGATTGGCTTGCAAGGCTTACATTAACACTATATGATTCATTTTATACCCAAAAACACCCTACCATAAGCATCCATCTATTGTGGACCCATTTATGATGGAATCAAAGCATAACACTCCTTATACGAGATGATCTGGTATCACAAGTCAAAAGACTATTATACATGACTAGCACATGAGAACATATACCATAGACACTTGAGTGACTTATACCAAATGGGGTTTTCAATTGAGCCTTATCCAGTGAATTATTTTCCATAAAACAAGCACCCATATGCTATCCCTAGGTATCTTATATACTTCAACCTCTATAAGATTAAATGGTTGCATGCATCCAATGCATAGAGGCTTAGCATATACTAGTCTTTATGCATTGTCAATGCCTCGTTTTGTCAAAAATAGCTTTGATGCATAAAAATCTCATCAGCATAACTTATTACTATCTTTGCAAGGTTATTGTGTTTCAAGGGCTTTATCCAGTTAGCATTTGCTTGAATGTCAATCACGCCTCTAATATGAAGGAAAACCTATGTTACTTTAAGCATTGTAACATGTATGATGTAATTTGACCATGTATTCCATGTCATAATCTAATTGGTTCAAGGGCATATACCAACACATTTAATTACTTAAATGCAAACAAAAAAATTTCACCCATATATACATCATTATATAAAATGAATCTTTGTTATTAAATTAGTAATAGAAATCTTTACACTTAAAATCCAACTAGCCATTTATTTGACTACATTCATTCTTAACTTTATCACTTTTATCATTCACTCTAAACATTTGTTATTCCACTATTCACTTTCACCACTTCAAAGTTATTATAGTAATTAACTTATTATCAACTTTCACTCAATTTTGTATCATTCTTTGGCCTTTATTGCTTAAAGGTTTTTTGTCTTTACAATAACAATAACAACAACAACAATAATAATGATAATAATAATATTACTATTAAACGTTTTTCTTGTTTTAAGAAGGTTTGTGTATCATGCTTTCTCTTTTCATTTTTAGGGTTTTAAGTTCACCTAACTTTACTCAAATGTAAGTCAATGTTTCTTACAATATTTAATTATCATGTAAGCTTTGTAGATTTAGATTTAGGTTAAGATTATAATTTATAAGAATCTAAAAAGTAAGGAGACTTGGCACTTAGAAGGAATGTTAAGGAGATCATCATTAAGATATCCAAAGACTTTGTATGATATCCTAAGAATATGACCAACTAGCTTCCTAATGGCTCAAGGAACCTAGATCAGAAAAATTCCACAACCATTTTGGTTGATTGCATGTGATAGATTTATTTTGAATTTTAAACATGTATGATGTATTATTAATTAAATAAATGTTATGCATGGCAATCAAAAAGATAAAGCAATGAAACTTGAATTAAATGAAAAAAAATCCCTTATAAAATATTAAGTTACATGCTACACATGATAAAGTTGCCTTCCAACTTTTTAATAAGATACTTAAGTTCGAGCTGTATAAGGCTTGTTGAGTCACCTAAAACTATTTCAATTATGAAAAGTGGGTCTTACTCAACTAGTACTAATCTAGGAGTTGCACAGAGATATAATTAGTGAACTGACTTAGCTAGTCAAATAGTTTTTACATGGTTGTTAATTCATTCAAGGTCAATTTGGAATGAAAAAGAGTCTTAGCTACTTAAAATATTTTAAGTGTTAAATTTCTCGAAAAGTAGTTAAAGGTTATTACTTTGTTAAAATACTAAGGAAAATCATTAAATTGTAAATCTTGATATTAATTATGGAAATTGTAATTATTTACTACAAATATTTTGGTTCATATCGGATATATGCATAATATAACTAATAAATTATCGCCTAAAAGCACACATGATGCTGAAAAGTTGAATAAGCCAAACTTTAATTCACTGGTCCCATAGTATTAAGATTATCTTAATAAATGTTAAAACGCATATCCAATAGAAGCTAACTGACTCAAGGGCAACTATCAAGTTCTTACAAATGACCTTAATAAAGATATATTACGATAATAACTAGCTGTAGCCTAAACAACAAAGGAGCAAATCGCTATGAATGCTTATGACATCATCTAAAACCTTATAGAATTGTTCATATAAGAATAATCACAATAAGAGATTTGACATCTCTAAGAAATTATTCCAAGGAAGGATGTTAGAAGGTAGCCTACTCAAGCCATAAGTGATAAGTTTTATTTTAAGACTTGAATGTAAGAAGTTTTGAGGCAGCAAGTAATTAGATTATAGTTTTTTTCAAATTAGTTCATAAAGGACATAGCAAAAATGAAACAAAAAAACTAATCTGAGACTCTGTAAATATGATCCTCTTACAAGATCTTGGTTAAATTTTTAGATTAAAAACCTAAAGAAATATTCAAGATTTAAATAGAACTCAATTACAAGAAACACCAAGCTCGATTGTCACAAACCAAAGTTGCCCAAATGCTCAACCTCTAATAATGATCCACACAAGTGACTTAGAAAACCTTTAAAAAGAAAGAGATTTTATTGTCGGGAGCTATGCTAGTAGCTTAGATTTTAATAAATCTTCCTTTGGCACAAAAAGATATTGATACATGAATCAAATGAAGAAGAAAATTGACTTTCCTCGTTCCAATAGAGATTGCACAATATCCCAAAGTGTTATAAGAAGGATATCACTAACTCTTTTTTGAGGTCCCTTTTGTCCAATTTTTTAGTGTAATCTTTTTTGTATGCAACGGTAATCATAAGCTTATATAACCTAAGGTTAAAATTTTAATTTTTTTAAAAATTATAATTTTACCCTTAGCCTATGTGAACTTATTCAAATTAGTCTAAGTAACCATTACTTGTATTAAACATATAAGCCCAGTTGCAATTTAATTTCTACTAGTCACCCTTATGTGTGTGACCCATTAGGCCTCCATCATATTAGCAATAAATATAAAGTAGCCTAATCAAGAATATTTTGTATTTATAGATCAAAATGGGCATCTAGTAATGTATCATGGCCAACCAACATGCAGGGAGTGTCAATATGGTTTTGACAAGCCCTTTAGTGTTTAATATCTCAATGTAATGAATATCCTTTTATCATATATCTCAAAATTAGCAAAAGCATGGTTCAATATCTACTCTTAGCTCATGCCATATTAGTATGCAACCTCTATGTGTTAACTCCATAATCAATATTGTTTTGGCCAAGGACTTAAAATAAACATGGGCTAAGTATATGTGAGATATGTCCCCTCGTATCACTTGGGATAATGAATCCTCTCTAGACCTCTCATTCACCTACCCTATGATTTATACCATATCCAAAACCACTTTATCATGAACATCCATCTATTGTGGACCTATTCATGATGGAATTAAATCATGACACTTCTTATACGAGATGACCTGGTGTTAAAGTGTAAGGATTGCTAAGACTATTGATATATGAAAGTATTTCCATAGACACTTAAGTGAAATACCAAATGGAACTCTCATAGCAATTCATTCATTAAACTTGTTACTATAATAAGCACTCATGTGATGTCCCCAAGTATCTTTATAATTCAATTTATAATATTAGTTGCTTGTATACGATGCATGAGGGTTTACATATACTGTCTTTGTCCATTGTTAAGCCCTATCTTGACAACATGATGACCGGGAATTTTTTAGAAACGTAGCTTTGATGCATAGGGAGCCCATAATTGCAACTCTTTATAATTCTCTTACAAGGCCAATGTGTTTCATGGGCTTTATCTACATAAGATATTTATAACAATTATACAATTACACCTTATGGATAAAGAAATACCTTAATAACATAATTAAATATAATGTTTAATCACATGAAATCACTAAATGATAATGCCTTATAGACCACAATGATTGGCTTACAGAGCTTACACCAACATTGAGTAGCTTAGAATAGTCATGGATCATGATCCACGCATTGACCTTAAACTTGTTTTAAAGGAAGGCAAAGGCAATGATTAGGATGCCATCAATATGGAAAAATAGATCACTATAAGAGAAATTGCAAGCAAAACAATGATATGATCAAAAGGGAAAAAAATTAAGGAAACTTCAAATTCACATATATTTGTTAGATTGATTCACTTTTCTTGATATATGATACCTTGATATTGTACTCAAATATGTGTGACACATTATACTGACCAAACAAAAAAGATAGTGAAGATAAATCATGAGAGATGGTAATCTTGTTGATATTGATAAACCTTGTCTTCTTTGTTAATGTTTAAGAAACATTATCATGATTTATTTGTAAACATTATATGTTTATTTTAAAAAATCATGTGTTATTCTAGAATGTTGCTAGCAATAGATATCATGCTTTTGTCATTCCTCTTTAAATAAATCATCTATAATAGAATTTTCTATACATCATGGTCTCTTTATTATCAAAAAAAAAAAAAAACTTGCAATAATGTTCAGAATAATAAATGGCCTAGAAACTTAAGGGATCCAAAAATAGATTTTGAATCAAATTTTCTTTAGCTCTTCACATGTAAGTGTAGACACTTGATTTTGTCCGAGCCTCTTTTAAAGTAAATTATGCTCAACTCAAGACTTAAAATGGAATACACCCATCTCTCTTTCCTAATCATTTTCTGACATCTGAGACTTAATTAGAAGGTGATAAAATAAAATAATAAAAATAAAAAGGGAACAGTTACCCGGTGCCCTGTCAAAAAAATGCTTATGGAATATATTTAAAAAATGCAAAAAAAAAAAGCCCATTTTCTTGAATTTTATGAAGATGTATCGCTACATTTATGAAACATATCAACACATCATTAGGTTTTCATTGTTTTAAACTTGCATGTCTATCGATATACGCCTTGTGGTATCGATACAACACATATTGTATCTATACAATGTGTTTTGTATCAATACAATGTTAAGTTTTCTAGGATTTTTTGTTTTAGGAAAGCACTTATATTAATATAAACACCAATGTATCAATATTGCATGTAATTTTTCACCATAAACAAGCTTTTTCACCTAAGTTTTCCTGCAGTTTACTTTTTTAATGGCCTTGAATCACTTTATAACCATACAAAAGGTCCCTCAGAAATGTTTTTGCACTGAAACATAGGTATAAGAACACCCACATTGATTAAGCCATTAAAGCTTACATGAGCTTAGGATAAATAAGTTTAATGCTCAAATCATACATAAGAAATAAATGGCATCTAGTTTGGTTATTTTCTAACTATTTTGAGTCAAATTTAAATAAAGTTTAATGGGGTGTTATTTTTAATTAAAGTTAAAACCCTTTTCTTACATGGAGCCAAGATATGGCCATATTGAGTGGAGGTTTCCCCTTAAAGCCATGCACCTAAGTTTGTTCACCAAACTCAGTTGAAGCTATCCCATATTTAGGAAGATTTCAACCTTTGATAAGATCGCCTAAGGAGTTAGAGGTTTGCTTACAAGCAAGTTTAGATAAGTTGTTAAGAAAGTGGCAGATGTGCACTAGGATCATGGTTGATTAGCCAAGGGAAGTTTTAAACCTTTTGAAGAATCCAAAATAAAGGAGAAATCCAGATCTCGGTAAAAAAAAAAACCAAAAAAAAAAAGAGAGTTTCTTTAAGTGTGATCCAAAATGGTTTTTCCACTTGTTTTCACTTTATTTTTTTGATTATTTTCCTCTTTATCTTATGTGAGCTTAAGATACTGAGCCATAGTTGGGTAATGATTTGAGCCAAAGGCGTAAAAGCTAAGTTTATAGCCAAATCTTGAGTTATGATCTTCAAATATTTTATTTTTGGTTTTTTTTGTTGATTTTTGTTAGAGGGTTCTTAAAACTCAACTTTTCATTATGAAAAACTTGTTTTCACATATTTCAAAACAAGTTTGCATAATTTATGGTTGTTTTCACAATGTCATTTTCCTTGTTCTTGCCTTTGTTACTTATTCCATGCCATGCATTTTCCATGTTATGTAGGATTCATTCATTTTAGGTATTTTCATGCATTAAAATCATGATTCATATGTCCATGCATTTTCCATGAAAATACTATGATTAGGGCAACATGACCATGCATGTTAGTGTACTTATGTATTCTCATGTTGATGGGATGTTTTATATTTAAAAGCATATATCACATGTCCATGGATTTCTTATGAGAATATTGTGATTATGACTACACCACCATGCATAATGAGAAATCCATGTATGTTTATGTCGATGAGGTATTTTTTTAGTAAATATCATGTATGCTACCATGCTTTTATGTTTATGGGTGAAATAAAATTTTATAGTTGCATTTGAGAGTGTTAGAAATTTTTAGGGAACATTTAGCAATTTGCTCATGATGATTCATGCATATTTAGGATTATTTGTAATTTTCTTGCATTTTAGGGTCATTTATGTCATTTTATATGAGTTAGGGACTTTTATGTAATTTTAAATATGTTATGGTTATTTAGGTCATTTTCCATGATCTAGGAACTTAAATGCAATTTTGTGAATTTTGATGCCATTTAGGTCTTTTCCATGACTTAAGGACTTTTATGTCATTTCATTCATTTTAGGGTTATTTAGGTTATTTTCCATGACTTAGGGACTTTTATATTATTTCATGCATTTTAATGTCATTTGGGTCATTTCCTATGATCTAAGGACTTAAATGTAATTTACTGAATTTTGATGTCATTTAGGTTATTTTCTAGGACTTTTATGTTATTTCTTGCACTATAATGTCATTTCGGTCATTTTCCTTGATCTATGGACATTCATGCAATTTTATAAATGTTGGGATCATTTAGATAATTTTCCTTGATCTAGAGACTTTCATAAAATTTTGTCTATTTTAGAGATAATTAAGTCATTTTCCATGACTTAGGAGTAATAATGCAAAATTTCATGCATTTAAATCATTTTTAATCATTTAGGGACTATTTCATAATGTTCATGCATGCTAGGTTTATTTAGATTATTTTTCACGATTAAAGGGTCATTTTGCAATATCATTTATGTAGTCATTTTCATGATGTTACTTTTTAATTTAATGTGTTTAATATGTTAATTATAATATAATATTTTTTCAAAAATTTGAGACAATAACTTCGAGCTAAAATAGTCCATAAGTATGCTTATGGAAGTCAGCTTATCGATTATTTTAAATAAAAAAATACCTTCTTTAAACAAGTAAATCAAAATTTCCAAATTCCTAAAAAATAAAACTTTCATATTCATCTAAGTTCTCTAAAACGTGCAAAATATACTTTGATTTTTAAAATTGATTAAAACCTGGTTTACATTTAATAGAAAAATAATATCAATTTCAAATAATTTTATACATGGGAATCATAATTAAGTATTGAAAATTTAAAATTAATTTTAATTCAAATCTAAGATAACAAGTGATTAATAGGTACCATTTTATAGGTGTCATGGAGTGAATATGTCTCACTCTATGTGTAATCAACTTCTGAACCCTTTCCATATAAAAATCTCTACTTAGTATGTAGACTCCATGTCTTTTGGTCATTTTGCAATAGCCATTAAGGGTTAAGTTAGACGAGCAATTCGATTCAACAATTAAGTCTCATTCTAATACTTGAAAAATAAAATAAAAATTTACCCGCTTAAGTTTAACATGTCAGATTCGCATTCAGTATGTTACAACAACTTGACAACTTTGCTAGGGACATTTAAAGAGTCAAGCCTAGAATTAATTTTGTGTTATCCAATATCTTGATTAATTGGTTTCAATCGATATATAATTATAATTCCCTTAATTTTCTTAGGTAATAAATCATGCATTATTATTACTATTATTTGATTTATTTCCTCTTATTTATTTTCATGTTATAATATTTAGTTGTTATTTGAGCATTTTGCATATGGGTAGTATAATAGGATTTTAAAGTTTTTATTCATTCCCCTTACACGCACTATATAAAAGCATATGCATTAGATTCTCCTTTAGCATATGGAAGGGGGCATAGGTGATCCAATATTTTAGGTGAAGGTAAAGTAGCTTTGCCTTCTGAGATGTTAGTCTCTATCTAGGCCAGTGAAAACCTACCAGGTGTAAATTCCTATGCTTTCTAAGGTATTAGCCTCACATGGGCATAGAAAATATTCCTATGCAAGTTAAACCCTTTTCGAGAAAAACCTGTAATGGTTAAGGATTATGTGCCTCAATAGTCTTTTCTAAACATGAGGAACAATTCTTGAACTTGTTTAGATGGCAAACCAACCTCCATCTCGTGAAATGTAGCAGCCAATCTAGGTAAAGCCTTGCCGAATCTCTGCCAAAGTTTTCTCGAAAGTAGGTACACATGGGGAACACTTCTTACCTTTTTTTCCCTTTAGTTTTCATCTCAAGCTTTTAAGGCAGGCACCGGTGAATGTACATTGCTTTTGCCTTAGTTTTTTTGTCAGCCCCAACGCTATCGCAATGCCTTAATGAATTTTCCTAAGGCAAATTTTCAACAAATATTATCTTGTCCTTTATTGTTGTCAGAATAAAGGTTTCTATAATTTGAATCCCACTTCACCTACCTTTCATAGGATTGGATGAAGATGACATCTTACAAAAAACTTCGCCTACCCTTCAAAGGATCGAACGAAGTAGATATTTTACTTAGAACTCTGCCTACCCTTCACGAGATCACACCAAGAAGATGTCTTACCCATAACTCGCCTACCTTTCATGGGATCAAATGAAGTAGTCTTAAATCCTACTTCACCTACCTTTCATAGGATTGCATGAGGAGGTTAACTTACTCAAAACTTTGCTTACCTTTCATGGGACCGAATGAAGAAGATATCTTACTCAAAATTTCAACTACCTTTCATGAGATCGAATGAAGTAGACTTAAATCCTACTTCACTAACCTTTCACCAGATCAAATAAAGAGGACGTCTAAGTAAAAAACTTTACCTACCCTTCGTGGGATTGAACAAAGTAAACTTAAATCTTACTTCGCCTCTTTTTCATGAGATTGCATGAAAAGAATAACTTACTTGAAACTAAACCTATCCTACACGAGATCAAACGAAGATGATATCTTACTCAAAACTCTATTTACCCTTCATAAGATTGAATAAAGTAGACTTAAATCCTAGTTCACTATCTTTCATAGGATCAAATGAAGAGGACATCTAATTAAAAAACTCCATCTACCTTTCACAAGATTGAATGAAGTAGACTTAAATACTACTTCACCTACCTTTCACAAGATCGAATGTAGAGGACATCTAACTCAAAATCCTCTATTATCCTTTAAGGGATCGAATGAAATAGACTTAAATACTACTTCACCTACCTTTCATAAGATCAAATGAAGAGGATAACCCACTAAAAAAACTCTGCCTGCCCCTTATAGGATGGAATGAAGTAGACTTAAATCCTACTTCACCTACCTTTTACAAGATCGAATGAAGAGGATAACTTACTCAAAACTCCACTTACCCTTCATGGGATCAAATATAGTAGATATCTTACTCAAAACTCCACCTACCCTTAACGGGATCAAACAAACTAAACTTAAATCTTACTTTAACTACCTTTCACTAGATTGAACAAAGAGGATATCTTAAAAAAACTCCACCTACCCTTTACAAGATTGAACTAAGAAGATAGCTTACTCAAAACTTTATCTACCCATCACGGGATCAAATGAAGTTGACTTAAATCCTGCTTCACCTATCTTCCACAAGACTAAATGAAGAGGATGTCTTACTTAAAAACTCTAATTACCTTTCACGGGATGGAATAAAGCTGACTTAAATCCTACTTAACTACCTTTTATAGGATCGAATAAAGAGGATGTCTTAATCAAAAACTCTATTTGCCTTTCATAGGATCAAATGAAGAGGATATCTTACTTAAAGCTTTGCCTACTTTTCAGGGAATCGAACGAAGTAAACTTAAATCCTACTTCAAGTACCTTTCATAAGATCAAGTGCAAATGAATCTTACCTAAAACATTACCAACCCTACATGGGATTGAATGAAGTTGATATCTTATTTAAAACTTTACCTACCCTTCACAGGATCGAACGAAGAGGATATCTTACTTAAAATTCCACCTACCCTTCATGGATCAAATAAAATAGACATAAATCCTACTTCACCAAACTTTCACTAGATCGTATGAAGAGGATATTTTACTTAAAACTTCTTTTAAACTTAACAAGATCAAACAAAAAGAATATCTTACTTAAAACTCTACCAACCACACATGGGATCGAACAAAGTAAAATTAAATCCTACTTCACCTAATTTCACAAGAGCCAATAAAGAGGATATCTTACTTAAAACACTGCCAACCCTTCACATGATTGAAAGAAGTGGATATCTTACTCTATCTTACTTAAAACGTTTCCTATCCTTCATACGATCAAATAAAGTATACTTAAATGCTACTTCACCTACCTTTCACAGGATTGAGTGAAATTGATATCTTGCTTAAAACTCTGCCTTCCCTTCATGAGTTCAAGTGAAAAGGATATCTTACTTAAAATTCTGCCTACCTTTCACAGGATCTAATAAAGAGGGTAGCTTACTGAAATTATTACCTACCTTTCATCGAATCAAAGTAGACTTAAATCTTACATCACCTATTTTTCACAAGATCAAATAAAGAGAATATCTTACTTAAAGCTCTATCTACCCTTCATGGGATTGAACGAGGAGAATATCTTACTAAAAACTCCACCTACATTTCATAGGATCGAATAAAGTACATTTAAACCTTTTCTTACCTATCTTTCGCAAATGAAGAGGATATCATGGTTAAAACTTTGCCTACTCTTCATGAGATCAAGCAAAAAGGGTAACCTACTTAAAAATTTGCCTACTTTTCATGAGATCAAGCGAAAAAAATATCTTACTTAAAACCCTACCTATCCTTCATGGGACCAAACAAATTCGACTTAAGTCCTACTTTAGCTACCCTTCACAAGATTGAATGAAAAGGACATTTTACTTAAAACTTTGCCTACCTTTCATAGGATCAAATGAAGAGGATATCTTACATAAAACTCTATCTACCCTTCATAGGATCAAATGAAGTAGACTTAAATCCTTTTTTAGCTACCTTTCACAAGGTTGAATGAAGAGGATATTTTACTTAAAACTTTGCCTACCTTTCATAGGATCGAATGAAGAGCATATATTACTTAAAACTCTATCTAACCCTTCATGGGGTCAAATAAAGTAGTCATAAATTTCACTTCACCTACCTTTCATAAGATCGAATGAAGAGGATATTTTATTTAAAACTTTATCTACCCTTCATAGGATCAAATGAAGAAGATATCTTACTTAAAACTTTGCGAGATCGAATAAAAACTTAAATCCTACTTTAGCTACCTTCATGGGATTAAATAAAAACTTAAATCTTATTTCACCTACCTTTCACAGGATTGAATGAAGAGAATATCTTACTTAAAAATTTGCCCACCCTTTATGGGATCAAATGAAGATGATACCTTACATAAAACTCCACCTACCCTTCACAAGATAAAATGAAGTAGACTTAAATCCTATTCATATACCTTTCACTTGATCAAATGAAGATGATATTTTACTTAAAACTCTATCTAACATTTACTGGATTGTATGAAGAGGATATCTTACTTAAAGCTCAGCCAACCATTCAGGAGATCGAAGGAAGTAGACTTAGATCCTACTTTACCTACTTTCACAAGATCCAATAAAGAAGATGTCTTACTTAAAAACTCCACCTACCCTTCATATGATTGAACAAAAAAGATATCTTACTTAAAACCTTGCCAACTCTTCACGAGATTGAATAAAGTAGACATAAATCCTACTTCACCTACCTTTCATAGGATTAAGTGATGAGGGTATCATACTTAAAATTTTGTCTTCCCTTCATATGATTTACTGAAGAGGATATTTTATTTAAAAATCTACCTACCCTTCATGGGATCAGTGAAAAAGATATCTTACTCAGAACTTTGCCTACCCTTCATGGGATCGAAGTTGACTTAAATCTAACATCACCTACCTTTCACAAGATCGAATGAAGAGTATATCTTACTTAAAATTTGATCTACCCTTCATAGGATTGAATGAAGAGAATATGTTACTCAAAACTCCACCTATGTTTTATAGGATTGAATAAAGTACACTTAAATCCTACTTGACCTACTTTCCACAAATGAAAAAGATATCATGCTCAAAACTTTGCCTACCCTTCATAGGATCAAGTGAAAATGATATCTTAGTTAAAACATCACCTATTTTTCATAAGATCAAGCAAAAAAAAATCTTACTCAAAACTTTGCCTATCATTTATAAGAACGAATAAAGTAGACTTAAATCCTAGTTCACCTACCTTTTACATGATTGAATAAAAGGGATATATTACTTAAAACTCTACCTACCTTTCCTCAGATCAAATGAAGAGAATATCTTACTTAAAACTCCACCTAGTTTTCACAGGGTCAAATGAAGTAGAATTAAATCCTACTTTAGCTACCATTCACAGGATCGAATGAAAAGGATATCTTACTAAAAACTTTGCCTACCTTTAACAGGATCAAACAAAAAGGATATCTCACTTAAAACTCTACCTACCTTTTTTAGGATGAAATGAAATAGACTTAAATCCTACTTCACCTACCTTTTATAGGATCAAGTGAAAAGGATATCTTACTAAAAACTCTGCCTACCCTTTACAGGATTAAATAAAGAGGATATCTTTCTCAAAACTTTGCTTACCTTTCACAAGATCAAACAATGAGGATATCTTACTCAAAACTATGCCTACCCTTCATGAGATCAAATGAAGCAAACTTAAATCCTACTTTAACTACCTTTCACAGGATTGAATATAAAGGATATCTTATTAAAAACTTTGCTTGACTTTCGTTGGATCGAACGAAGAGGATATGTTACTCAAAACTCTACCTACCCTTTATGGGATCGAATAAAGTAAACTTAAATCCTACTTCACCTACCTTTGACAAGAACAAATGAAAAAGACATCTTACTTAAAAACTCCACTTACCCTTCATGAGTTTGAACGAAGAGGATATCTTGTTTAAAACTCCACCTACCTTTCACATGAATGAGTGGAGAGGATATATTACTTAAAACTCTACTTTCCAATCACGAGATTGAATAAAGAGGATAGCTTACTCAAAACACTGCCTACCCTTTACGGGATCAAACAAAGAGGATATTTTACTCGTAATTCCACCTACCCTTCATGGGATCAAATGTAGTAAACTTAAATCCTTCTTTAGCTACCTTCCACAGGGTTGAAAGAAGAGGATATTTTACTTAAAATTTTGCCTACCCTTCACCTAATTAAACAAAAAGGATATTACTCAAAACTCCCCTAACCCTTTATGGGGTCAAAGAAATAGACATAAATCTTACTTTAGCTATCACAAGATCAAATTTAGAAGATATCTTGCTTTAAACTCTGCCTACCCTTCACAAAATCAAAAGAAGAGGATACTTTACTTAAAACTTTGCCTACTTTTTATAAGATCGAACAAAGTAGACTTTAATCCTACTTTGCTGACCTTTCATAGGATCGAATAAAGAGGATATCTTACTTAAAACTTTGCTTGCCCTTTGCAGGATTAAGCAAAGTATATATCTAATTTAAAACTCCATCTATCCTTCATAGGATAGAACAAAAAGGATATCTTACTTAAAACTCTGCCTACCCTTCACAAGGTCGAATGAAGTATATTTAAATCTTACTTCACCTATCTTTCATAAGATTGAATGAAGAGAATATATTACTTAAAACTCTGCCTACCTTTCACAGGATCGAATGAAGATGATATCTAACTTAAAACTCTACTTACCCTTAATGGGATCGCACGAGGTAGACTTAAATCCTATTGCACCTATCTTTCAGAGGATCGAATGAAGAAGATATCTTAATAAAAAGTCTACCTACCCTTCATAGATTGAATGAAGAGGATAACTTATTTAGAACTCTACCCAACCTTCACGAGATCGAATAAAGAGGATATCTTACTCAAAACTCTACTTGCTCTCCACGGATCAAATGATGTAGGCTTAAATCCAACTTCACCTACATTTCACAGGATTTAATGAAGAAGATATCTTACTTATAACTCTACTTACCCTTTATAGGATCAAACGAAGAGGATGCCTTACTCAAAACTTCATCTATCTTTTGCGGGATTAAATGAAATAGACTTAAATACTAGTTCACATACTTGTCATAGGACTAAATGAAGAGGATATATATTTCATATATCATAAGGATTCCTACATGTGAATGAGGCCTTATTAATCTGAGCCTCATTGTTGCTAATTTATTTTTTTCTTAATGGCTTGTTGTTGAAAATTTAAATCATTAAAGGGCAAATATAATGTTTGCCCCACGAAATCTCTTTTTAATCTTGATTTCAAGAGTCTAAAAATTGCTTTATTTTTTCTAAAATGTCACCAAATATTAAATTAGTGTTTACTTTAAAGATACAATTTCATGCAATTAAATAAAGGTCAGCATTTCGCTACTCATAGCGTATTTAGATACTCTTATTAAAATCATAAAGAGTATCATATTTCATCTAAATTACAAGATTTATGGAATGAGATCACCTTCTTATTCTAAACTAAGAAAAAAATCCACTTGATCAAAAACTATGAAAATTTCAAAATAATTTTAACCATGAAATTTTGCATGTCAAGGATAATGGATATGTTATCTTCATCTGTTAAGGATTTCTTGTGATTAATAATCACCATTTAAGACATCTTTGATTAAGATGAGGATATAAATTTAGAGGCACAAATGGACACTATTAAAATTTAATTTGAAGAAATTGATACAACAAGGTCGAGGTTTATCAAGACCAAATTTAGGTGAATATTCATTTTATGGGAATTCTTTTAAAAGTAAACAATCAAGTCATAGCATTCTTTTAATCTTCAAATACAATGGTCCGACAGGTGTTAAAATAATTCTAGAAACACCAAGTCCTGAAGCATTAATTTGAAAGGCTTTTGGTCAGCATCAATTCCAAAGGTTATGCGTAAAAATTTTAAAGGGTTATTTTGAATCAAATCAATATTAGGACATTTGACTCAACTTTTTGCTGAAGTCATGATATTTCCAAAAGTTCAGGGTGATTTTTGAATTAACATGAAGAGTTCTTTTCTTTTCGTGGCTACCTTTGCCAATTTAAGAGCAATTCCAAAGCCTTTAAGTTTGTTCTAGACTATGTTTTTTAGGTTTTCACTCTAGAACTTCATTTTTTAATTGATTGCCCTATCATATTCCTAAGGACTTAAAAATCATCTAAAAAGATAAATTCTTGATGAGCTTTCTAGGAATGGGCTAACAGCTTAAATAGCTATGTCTGATTGAAGTGGACTTTTATAGGTACGTTATGTAGGCCATCGTTCGGGGTTTAGAAAGAAATGGATAGATAGGCCCAAATCAAGTATTTAAGGGTAATTGAACTAAGGATCATTTTTTTAGATAGGCCCAAATCAAGTGTTTAATTGAATTAAGGATCATTTTTCTTTAAAAGAATTCCCATCCAACATAATTTCCAAGATAAAATTCATCTTTATTTTTTCATTTCTTTTTTGCTTTTGCATTTTTCTTTGATTCTTTTTACCTTTTTCTTTATCTTCATTCTTCACTTTACAAGAACCTAAGATTTGAACATTTTTATTCTTCATGTTGAAAGAAACTTGAGATTTAAACTTTTCTCAGTTTTCACTTAGACTATTTTAACTTGAAATTTAAAATTTCTTTATTTACTTTGGGTATTTAAACTTTTTTTTATCCTTAAAATTTGCTTTATGACATCTAACCTATTCTTCTTGTAACTATTTAGAATGAAATTTGCTCCCTTTGACCTTAAACTTTTACTTTACCTTGGCCCCTAGTGTGGAAGGTGATCCTTGATTGGGGTTTAAAGAAAGAATAAATCATTAGGCTTAAAGAGGACAGCAAAGGAAATAATTTTTTATAGTTGTGAAAGGATGAAGAAAGATGGTCATTTGCCATTTCAAACAAAACCATTTGAATTGGCACGCATTTTGCTAGGAAAAAGGGTTATTTTCTTTCTGAAATCATTTTTAATACCTCAATAACATGATGTTACACTTAATTTTTAAAGACTTAAGGTATGCTCCTCAACATTATCAGGTTGGTAGCCATCAACAAGTCTTGGTTTTGTCTGGGCTTTTAGGCAAAAAATCAAATTGGTATGGGAAGACTTTAAATTTCACATCTTATTTATCAAGTATTCTATTGAAAATATTTTATCCTAAAGGAAAGGGTGTTTTTGGCTCATATTTGTTTTTAATCTTTCTAAATCAAGGATTTGGAAGAGTGTCATAGAAGTTATGGTAAAAAGTTATCCAAATGAGGTAGATCTCAAAATTACTATCATTATTCTAACACATGTTGAACTATTGGTGTCTAAGTTTTTTAGGAGCATAACCTATTTGCTCAACTCTCAAAAAATCTAAAAAGGAACATTTTGGTGCTAAAGGTCTACAATTATGAAATATCTGTGTTGAAGATCGAGGATAATCATATAAATGGAGGTGAATGGTTTTTTTATAGAGTCCAAGCTAATGGTGATCACCTATCAAAGAAAAAATTTTTAAAATATGCTATTATCCTAGATACTAGAAATCATTATTAACAAAGGTCATGTTCTGTGACTAGATGCACAACATTCACAATCTAAAAATATTTCAAAATTTATGGTGTCTTAAAAAAATGTACAAAGTTTTAAAGTGAAGATAGAAATTGCCCCTAATTAGCATACTACTGTAAAGTCAATGGCTTTCAAGCTAATCATCCTTGGTAAGCATCCACCAACTTCAAATTTTGCTAGATCGACATCCCTGGGGCCAAATTGTAGATTAACTAGTGGAACATCAAGAGGTGTATCGAACTTTAAGTTCTCAAGCTCAAAATTTTCACAAGTTGCATCATTATTCCTATAATCGTGCCGTAAGTACAACAATTATATGAACTTGACTCTTTTTAAATTCTTTAGCAAGGAAGATGAATCCAAAAGCCCATTACATAGTAAAGAATCATCTAAGCAATTCACATCAGAATTTGTAGCAACTTAATGTTGCAACATGGCTTGGGAATCCTGACCAGCTTGACTTAAAATAGCAGGTGTATCTCTTTTTCCTATATATATATATATGCATATCTATATATCATTATTTTCTTTTATTTTTTGGTGCCATATCATCATTAATATTATTTTTTATTTTTTGTGCCTGGAGACTGAGTTATTAAGATGAATCACTTACTCGACTTAACTCTAAATGTCGTTCCGAAATGATAATTTATTTTAGAGTCACCACCAATCTTATTTTGGCCAGGGAAGATTAAACATCTATTGGAGTTTATATTTTTAGGGTTATGAACCCTTAAAAATGAACTCTGAAGTATGCGCTCAAACCAGAGATTGCATGAAAGGGTCTATGAGTCAATTATAATCAAAAGAATCGACCTTTTCTTAATGCTTGACAATAGGTACCTTATTAATCCCGTGTTAACTTAAATTCTAAATTTTATTCAATTTCAATATTCAATATTTAATTATAATTCCCATATTTCACAAGTTAAATTTTACAAAACAAATTTTTTATTATGAGAAAGTCGGGTTTAATATTTTTCAAAATCAAAATATCTTTCGTACGCTCATAGAAAACCAAGAAAACATGAAAGTTTTTATCATTCTTTATCGTACCGTGCTGGAGAACTTGTGGAATACAAAATATTTTATTTTTACAAAAATTGCAAAATCCTGACTTCCATTTTGAAAAAGGGTGTCTCGTTAGTAAAATAATCTGTCGAAACCCTCATATATTTTGGTAGGAATTTAACGTACTATTTTAACATTGGAGACATTGCTTTAATTTTGAAAAATTCTAATTTTATTAAAAATATTAATCCTGAGACCTAAAAACAATCTAATATGACGAATCTATTCGTGATGCGTACTTTCAACATAAAAGTATCCTAGTATTCACATAAGACTTGGCTGTAATGCAAATTTATAAAAATGCCCACAAGGTATACCTTTGACGTAAAAACATCCCAGTAACCCTAACAGACCTTAAAATAATCTAAGAAGGTTACACCAGTCCCAAAAATTCACCTTTGGCATAAAAGCATCTCAGTGAGGAAAATTACCAAATGCCCTCTAGGGTATACCTTCGACATAAAGTATCCTAGTGGCCCTAACAAACCTTAAATTAATCTAGGAAGGTTATACTATTCCTGAAAATTCACCTTTGGCATAAAAGTATCTCAGTGTGAAAAATTACCAAATTGCCCCTAGGGTACACCTTCGACATGAAAGTATCCTGGTGACCCTAGCAAACCTTAAATTAATCTAAGAAGGCTACACCAGTCCCAAAAACTAATCTAAGCAAGTCACCCTAACGGACGATGATAAAATGATAAACGTATCCTAAATATGCACCTTTGGCATAAAAGCATCTCGGTTACTAACTAGGACTTGATTTTAGGTAAAATTACCAAAATGCTTTTACAGTATACTTTTCACGTAAAAGCATCTTGGCACCCTAACGGACACTAAAATAACTGTAAAATGATGTATTTGCCTTCAAAAAGAATCTAAAGTTCTAAAATTAGCTTAAAATGCAAAAGTTACAATTAAACCCCTAAATTTTTGAAAATTTCATTTCATACCCTGCTGATAACTGAGAGAATACGAAAAGTCTTAAAATTTTTTGTACCCCTATGAAAAGCCATAGGAGTAATAGAAATCTTTTAAAATGACTAAATGACGAGTAAAAGAACTAAAATTTGCTATTAGTCCTTAAACTTTTACAAATGTTCATTTTAGTCCTTACATGGTAAAATGCCCTAAAAATCATAAAATCATATGAAACTATGCATGAACAATACAGCAAACATATCATCAAGAATCCAGCCAAACACCTTGACCTTAAAATCAAATATTTTCTACATTTTGTAAAACAACCCCTAAACTTTATAAAATTATATTTTGACCCCAATATGATGAAATATCATAACAAGAATTGATAAATCATCGAACCAGCAAAACAATTAACATAAAAATCCTAATAAGAATATACATGAGGGTTCGACCAATCACTTTTGGCCATAAAGCCTAAATTTTTAAATTTTGTAATTTAGTCCTTAAACTTTTTAAAATTACAAAATAACCCCTAAAGTGCTAAAAATCCCTAAATCATGTTTCCGAACACATGAAACATATCTCTTAAGCCCATAAGGCTCTCAGCCAACCTAGTAATGGCCTAAAAAAATTTATGAATTTTACAATTTAGTCCTTAAGTTTACAAATCTTACTAAAAACCTAAAATTAAAGGAAAATAAGAACACAATCATCATTATCAAGCCCAAACACATTCGGCCAAGATAAAAAAGCATGGGATTTATGCATGATTTAACAAAAGAAATTATGAAAATAACATAAATAACCACTATTTAGCTTAAGTAAACATAAAATTATAAAATAAATACACAATAAAATCAATCAAAATACTAATTATCAAAATAACATCAAAGAAATAACTCAAATTTAAATATAATCATAACAAAATCAGATTTACAACAATAAACATACTATTTCATAAAAAAATTTGCAAAAAAAAAAAAGAAAAAAAATAAAATCACCATGTTTAGCCTTTCAACATGGATGAAAATTCATGAGCCTTAGCATGGATTTAACTCACAAATAAGATGAAAAAAGAAAGAATCAAATGAAGAAAAATAAGAAGAATGGTGTAGAGAAACTAGTATTTTTTTTATGTTTTTCTTTTAAAATGCCTAAAACTCACACTTAAACACCATGGGCTGAAACCTCCCTAAAAATTTCTAGGAAATTTTTGCTAATTTTTATTGCTTTTTTATTTAATTTGTGTTTAATTTGATGTGATCTAAATTAATACATTTGTCTTATTATGGGTGATGTCATACATAACATCGTTGATTCCTAGATTATTTTCCATAATATTTATATTAATATGTAAAATTATACCATAAAAATTAACTATAAGGACTAAATTGTAAAAATTAAAAATCACGTTTTTGAAATAAACTTTCATTTAATCAATTTAATTCAATCCAATAATAAAAATAATTTTTTTATGTACAAGAAAAAAATAAAATAGCAAAATTGTGCTGGAGCCCTAGCAACCGCCCCCTTTCTCCTTTGTTTATATTTTTTTGTATTTTTAAACCCTTATTTTAATTTTCTATTTTATTATAAAAAAGTTTTAAAAATTTATTAGGATTTTAAGATTATTTTTAATAAGTTGTTTTTTTTTATTTTCTTTTACAAATTCCACCAACTTTGACAAGTATGATAATTCAAAAAGAATTACTAGAGCTTCGCCCGAGTTTTCTTCATCAAAAAAGGGGGAATTTCTTGTTTTTTCTCTTTTATTTATAAACATTAAGGATAATGTTTGTTTTAGGTTTGGGGGTGAGGTTATTATTTTGTTACTATCAAATTAATCTAGGGTAGTTGATTCTTGTATACCAATTTTTTCTTTTTATCTTTGTTTTTGCATAAATTTTTTAAGAGTCTAGTATGATTAGGATGTTTGTACTTAATATGATGAGATCCTCATCCAATAATAAAAACTAAGTTATTGATTTATCTTGATTATTGAAAAAATATAAGCATGATTTAATTTCGTGATTAGATTCTTTTGTTATGCTCATTGTTAGGATACGATTTTCAAAATTTCTAGGCACTTGATCTCTTGCATTGATTTGTATTGCTTATTTGAAGACTATTTATGTTGATGTAAATTGCAATTATATCTAGAGACCTAGAATTTGTTTGATTCTCTCTTGAGGTAAAATCCTAGACAACACTAAGTTAAAGAGACAATTTAGGCCATCTTTGGATCGTTTGAGCCTTTCTAAGCCTACCTTTATATATTTATCCTTAGTTACCCTATTTGAGCCTAATTGATATACCCTTTTCTTTTGATTGCCAAATATATTCAGCCTTGCCTAATAAGAAAAACCATAATCAACTTTTATTATATAAGCATGAGCATGAAATTGTTTCTGAAAATATAATGAGCCATGTTTGAATTATGTTGTATTGGTGAAACACGAAAGAAAAACAATGAAAAGAAAAAATGAAAATGAAAAAAAAAGAAAAAAATTGAAAACAAAGAAATGAAATGAAAAAAAACACATAAAAGTGTAAATGAAGAAAACAACATGAAAAAAAAATGTCATATATGTCACAAAAAAGAAAGAAAAGGTATGTGCTTCAAACTTGTTGTGGAAGGCTCGATAGAAGATTTGAAATAATGAAAAGTGTCTATGGGTGTATTAACTGAATTATATCCTTTATTCTACCTTGACCCTAACCTTACATTGCAAGCTTAATAGATGATCTTTGATGAAGTGTTGGTCCATATTAGTGGAGAGAGAGATGAAAAGCAAATCTATGAGAATCTAGTATTAATTTGTGATTTGCATTGGCATAAATTTATTCAGTTTCTATGTAATGATTTGTAAAAGGATCATTTATCCACACACTGGAAATCCATTCGAAGCATTGAGATTTTTGATTGAATCAAAGGGTGAATTTGAATTATGTTGGTATCTACCTTAAATTATGATATTGAGATGACTTTTGAGGAAAATTAAGATAATCATTATTTAAGTACATTCAACTTAATTCGTGTTTAATTTTATCTCATCTCACCTAGTTTTGTTTCTTTCTTTTATTTTGTTTTGTTCGAGGACTAGCAAAATCTTAAGTGTGGGGGTGTGATAACTATATAAAATAAAGTCATTTAGTCTCATTTTTCATATTAAATTAGCTAAGTCTTAGAGATTTTTATTTAAATTTTATTTATAATAATATTTTTTACTTATTTTTACTACTTTTTAATTTAGTATTTTTTTTACTTTCCTTATATTTTAATTGCTTAATTATTTAAATAATTTTCATATTTTTGTAGGTCAAAACCCAAAGGACTTTTCAAAAGTGCAACAACTTAATTAAGAAATAAAGTCGACTTAATCAAGGAAAGTGATTAAATTTGGCAATTTTCAAAAATAATATATTCAAGCTACTTGGAGATCAATTTTTTATCTTCAGGGTTTTACCTATAAATAGGAATCTTAGGATTAGACTGAGAGACATCACAGACAATCCCAAATATTTCATAGTTTTATTTTTCTCTAGTTCTTGAAAGAGGAGAGACACCACCATAATATTCAAAAGCCAAAGAGATTTTAAAGAAATTTGAAGATCAAGGATCTATTTAATCTTAGTTTTTTCATTGTCTTTATTCTTTTTATCTTTCTGTTTTTATTTATGATGCTGACACTCCTTGGTTTTATATTTTATATACTTATTATGAACTAGATTTATTTTTCTACGATTGTAATGGAACTCAACATGTAGTTTAGATTATGTTATTTTCCTTTTCTTGATTTAATGATAATTTAGTTGTTTGTTCAATCTTGTTCTTAATGCTTTTAATTTTCTGATCACCAATTAGATTGATTTGGTAACCTTAATGAACTTGAAAAAGGGAATTTTGTGTTTAGACCTGGATTGAATGGCATATGTTTCATATTCATTTATTAAGATAAATTGATCTGCATGTTAGATAGGAATATACAAGCATACCCCATGTAACCAAATTAGAGTCTAAGCTTAATGAGTTTCTTTTAATTCAATTTGTATAAGAATATGGTAAATTGGTTAAGAGAGATATTTTTATAAGACCATCAAAAAATACTTATAAATAAATTAGAACTCTAAGTTAACAACTCATTTTCATTAGTCAAGTTAAGAAAGTAAGATTTTATTCAAAAGTGTTGAGGGAAATTGTAATCTTAGGCTTCTATTGTTTATTATTTGCTTTATTATTATTATTATTATTATTATTATTAGTTGTAGTTCATAGTTTTTAATCATTTGTTTGAATAAGATTAATTTGTTTTAATTCAGTGCTTAACAAATTCAGTACCAATTTTTTATGGGATCGACACTCTACGTTATCACTATATTACTTATTGCGATATGTGCATTTATGTGGTTTACTTTGACAACAAGTTTTCAAAGTGCATATTGGCAATAATACCACACAGGTATCGACAGAAACATACGACGATCAATTTCCCAATTTCAATGAAAAATTCTCCAAAAATTCCTCAAAATAGGAAATTTGATTACGATAACATCTGTAGAAATAGATTTTCAAAATTTTGACAAGAAAATATTAAAAATAATTTTTTCTTAAATATTCATCTTGTATATTCAAAATTAAAGATCAAAATATGACTTTTTTGTATCACGAAAACTTACAGCTATTTAAATTATGACTAAAAAGGTCTTGAAAATGTCTTATTGATTTGAAAAAGATTGTTCCCAATAAGGATAGCTGTTAAGTTCTCAATCTCGAATATTCAGGATTATTGCAAAAGAGATCCGTATAAAATTAAGTGTCTACGGCTATCCCTCTTTGACTGTTGCTGAGAATCAAGAATAGGGCAAAGACTAAATAGAAAAAATTTCATTTAGGTCATTAAGCATTGAAAAACAAACTAAACTAAAGACAAAAATAAAAGCTAATTTGCCCTAACGAGAGATCTTAAATTAAACAGTGATTAAAGTGAGACCTAAGTTACAAAGAGGGGTTTATTAGGATGAAACCATACAAGTTAACAGGGGTAAAAGGCTGACCAAGGCAAAACCTATATGTTAACAAAGTTAAGGTTGATTGAGGCAAAATTTAGGAGTTAACAAAGATAAAACATTGATTGGGACAAAACAAATAAGTCAGTAAATGAAAGGGGTTGACCAATATGAAACCAATAACTCAATAAATAAAAGGTGTTGACCGAGATAAAATTAAGAAGTCAACAAATAAAAAGAATTGAACGAGACCAAATCGACAAGTCAACATAGGTAAAAGATTGACTAGGATAAAACTGATAAGTCAACATAGGTAAGAGGTTGACTAGGACAAAATTGATAAGTCAACAAAAATAAGAGGTTGACTAAGAAGAAACTGATAAGTCAACAAACGAAAGAGGTTGACCGAGATAAAAGCAATAAGTCAATGAATAAAAAAGGTTGACCGAGATGAAATCGATAGGTCAAGCAATAAAAGGGGTTGATCAGGATGAAATCGATAAGTCAACAAATAAAAGGGTTGACTAAGATAAAACTTAAAAGTCAACAAATTAAAAGCGTTGACCGAGGCAAAATTGACAAGTCTACAAATAAAAAGGTTAATCGAGATGAAACTAACAAGTCAACAAATAAAAAGTTGACCGAGATAAAATCGATAAGTCAATAAATAAAAAGGGTTGATCGAGATGAAACCAACAAGTTAACAAACAAAAAGAAGTTGATCGGGTTGAAACCAACAAGTCAACATATAAAAGGGGTTAACCAAGACAAAATCAACAAGTCAACAAATAAAAGGGTTGGTGTAGCATTTGAGACTTGATCAATTATCAGGATGAATGACTTACCTGACTTAAATCCTAATCCACCTACCTTGCCATAGGATCGCATGAAGAGGCAATAAAATCTCTTTTAAATGCTTTAAATATCGCCATTAAAGCTTTAAAAACATTTTGGATGCTTCGAATATCACCATCGAAGTATTCAAAACATTTTTTTAATGCTTTAAAAATTGCCATCAAAGTTTTGAAAACATTTTTCTTGATGAAAACTTTTGAATGCTTTGAATATCACCATCAAAGCTTTTTCAAAGCCTTCTTCACCTACTTTACTATAGGATCGAGTGAAAAGGCAATAGATTTCTTTAGAGAATCATTCAATCTTTCCTAAAAAGTCATCAAATATCAAATATTAAATTAGTGTTTATCGATTCAGTGATATAACTTATGCAATTGGATAAATATTTGCATAAGGTATATTTGCTTACTTCTATTGAAATCATGAAAAGCATTATATTTCATTAAAATTTTAGGATTTATGAAATGAGATCACCTTCTCATTTTAACCTCGAGAAAAAAGTTGATCAAAATCTATGAAAATTCTAAAACAATTTCAACCATGGATTTTTCAGTATCAAAGATAATGGATATGTTATCTTCATCATGATGTTAAAAATTATTTTTTTGATCGATGATCACCATTTGTAATAAAAAATAAATTTAGAGGCACAAATGGGGTGGCACTGCTAAAATTTATCTTAAAAACCTTGATATATCATGGTCAAGGTTTATCAAAGCCAAATTTAGGTGAATATTCCTTTATGGGAATTCCTTGAAAAGCAAACAATCAAGCTATAACATCCTTTTAATCTTTAAATATAATGGCTTGATAGATGTTAAACTAATGATAGTCAACACAAATTTTCAAAGGGTTGATTTGATAGACTTTTTGTAAGCATCGATTCTCAAGGTTGGGTACAAAAGTTCTAAAAGGTTATTTTGAAAGGAATCAAATGTCAAGGCATTTGATTCAACCTTTTATTAAGGTCATAAAATTTTATGGGTTTGGGGTCATTTTTGAACTAACATGAAGGTTTTCATTGGTGGCTATTTGTTAATTTAGTAGCAATTCCAAAGCCTTTAAGCTTGCCCTATTATATTACTGAAGACTTAAAAATCATTCAAAGAGATGAATTTTTAAAGAGCTTCCTAAAAATAGCCCGATAGCTCAAATAGCTATGTTTGATCCAAATGGACTTTGTTAGGTGCGTAATGTAGGCCATGGTTCTTGGTTTAGGAAGAAAATGATAAATAGGCCCAAATAAAGTGTTTAAGGATAATTGAATCAAGGATCACCTTTTTTTTCAAAATGAGTAGATTCTGGCATGTCTTTAGAGACAAAAAAATTTTCATTCCTTTATCTATTTTTACTTTCTTGATTCTTCATTGCTTCTTTTCTTTTTTATTTCTCTTTCTTCAAAACTTGCTTTATTCTTCATTCTGAAAGAACTCGACATTTTTTTCATTCTTTACTTTGAATATTTGAACTTGAAATTTAAATTTTCTTCTTTCTTCAAAATTTACTTCATGACATCTAACTTGTTCTTCTTGTAACTTTAGAATGAAATTTACCCCTTCTGATCTTGAAGCTTTTGCTTCACTTGCCCCTCAATGTGGAAGGTGGTCCTTGGTTAGGGTTCAAAGAAAGAAAATGAATTATTAGGCTTAAAGGGGACTATAAAGGGAATAATTTTCTATATTTAAGAAAGAATAGAGAAAAAAAAGGTCATTTTTCATTTCAAAAAAGCCATTTGAACTGGCAAGCATTTCGCTAGGAAAAGGATAATCTGTTTCTGAAATCATGAATACCTTAATGACATGATATTGCACTTAATTTCTAAAGGCTTAAGGCATGCCCCTTAACATTATCAGCTTTATAACCACTAACAAATTTTGATTTTGGTTAAGCCTTTAGAAAAGAAAATTAGATTGGCATGGAAAGCATTTTGGATTTCATATTTCACGTATCAAGCATTGGTTTGCAAAGGTTTTATTTGAAGAAAAAGAAGATTTTGGCTTATGTTTGTTCTCATTCTTTTTGAATTAAGGATTTGAAAGAATGTCAAGAAAGTCATAGTAAAATGTTATTCGACTGAGGGAGACCTTAAAATTACTATTATTACTTTAACATATGTCTAACTATCATTATCTGAAACTTTTAGAAGCATAACCTATTTGTAAGTCCTTTAAGGAATCCATAGGAAAGAACATTTACATGTGGAGGGTTAGGTGGTGAAAGGTCTATAGTTGAATGTTTAGGATAATTATATGTAAAGGTAAAAGACCAATCTAAGAGAGTTCAAACTAATGGTGATCATCTACCAAAGAAAAATTCCAAATGTTTTTATTATCCTAGATATTGGAAACCATTATTAACAAAATTCATGGTCCGTTACAAAATGCATAGTATTTACAAACCAAAATTCATTTCAAAATTCACAATTTCTATAAGCAATGTACAAAATTTTAAAGTCATGATAGGAATTACCCCTGATTGGCATACTTCCGTAAAGTTGATGGCCTTTAAACTAATCATCCGTGATCGATGTCCACCAATTTCAAAATTTTACTAGATATCCTCAGGGCTGAATTATAAATTAGCTAGTGAAACATCAGGAGGTGTATTAAACTCTAAGTTTTCAACTAAAAAATCCCATAAGATGTATGGTTATTTCTTGTCATCTTAATCATGCCATGAGCACAACCATTATATAAGACTTGATTCGTTACTAGATTCTTTAGCAGAAAAGATGAATCCAAAAGCTCATTGTATGGTAAAGAATCATCCAAGTTATTCAAGTTAGAATTTACAATAGCTTGTGATCTCCCACCAACCATGCTGATACTCCAAATTATCTTCACATTAAACATCATGCATTGGTTTATGGAATCCTTAAACAAAAAGTGTTATTCCCTGATGCCAGAATTATATCACCTTGGGTATAGAGTTTTTCAGGTTTTGTTAGAATGGCAGAGATCATCTAATTCTATTGAAGTCACTAAACAATAAAAGGCTAAGGTTAAAGACATTGTCTGAATGGATTTCCTTGTTTTCTTAACTTCTTATGGTCCTACCAGCTATGATATAATTATTTTTCTCATCCTACATATGTTACCTATTGCCCTTCGATCAACATGAATATGTATTATGGGACTAGCTACCTAAAGATTGAGTATTTTAAGGTAATTGCCTTTTAGTTTGTACTTTCCTTGATCTCTAACAGAAGTGTTGGTAAGGTATGAACTATTTGTAATTTTTTGGGCATGGTTTTGCTTTTGCATGGTCCTTTCTTTGTTAAAGTCAAAGAATCATCAATTCTTTTTGTACAACATTGCTTCTACCCCTTATGAAAGGTCGCCAATGTTTATATGGATGGCTAGTGCCAAAATGTAAACAAACACATTTTAAGTGTTTGCTGATTGTGTACTTTATGGACCCACTACTTATGCATTTTGGACATTGGCTGGTAATCCTTCAACTTGTACTTCCCTGGATGCCCCGATAGAAGTGCTAGTAGAACCTTCTGCTATTAGCAAAGTGGCTTCTTTGTCTTGAGTATTTCCATCATACTTTTAATTTGTTCTTATATTTCTTCCCATTGTATAGGACCTTCTATTTAGTGATTTGTGTTATTCCACCTTGACAATGGGAAAAAGAACCTCAATCAGTTTGCATGAATATGCATATGTCTTTTTAGCAGTAATTATCCATGTATGTATGTCAATGAATGGAAAAAAATGTATGAATGAACAAATGAATGAACAAATGCATGAATGAGTGAATGAATAAGTGAGAAAATAGGGTGATATTTAATGAGACAGATTGTATGTCAAACAATTGGCTAAGTATCAGACATAGAGATTATTGTAGAAGTAGAAATCCAAGGAATTCGAGTCATGATTCAACAACATAGTTCCATTAACCAAAATTCTCTACCTTATCCATTGATTATGGGCATATATAGCCATATTTACAAAATCCAAAAGCAAAGTAATGAAAAGAATTGCTCTTGCAAACACAACATTTTCCTAAGTGTCTATTAGTGTTTCTAAGGGATTTTTGCAAACCCTAATCATTCATTTTTTTATTTTTTTCTTTATATTTACAAAATTCAACAAATAGCCTAGGAAAGTTATCTTCACAGTCATTTCATTTCCCCAGCATGTGATCTTTTTTCTTTCGTGTAAACCCTCAACCATTTTTTTGTTTATCAAGCAAATTTCATTCCATGGACTTCATGATCGAACTCTTCTTAGATGAACTTTGACGTGTGAACCCTCACCTCTAAATCATCACCCATGTCTTGATCCTTGAAATGCAATAAATGAAATAGATTACTACATTACAAAAATTATGAATGCATGAACATATAAGAATATGAACTTTGTAGATGCATGAATGAACTTACAAGTTTCCATGGAATATGGATATCATGACAAAAATTAAGAAAAATCCTTCATAATATAACAAATTAATGTGAGAAATAAAATGTATCACAACATACGTGTATCAATATCAAGAAAATCAAATTATATGAGTAAAGGGTTAGAAGTGTTCCCCTATGTGTACCTAATTTGCTATTCTTTAGAACCGAGTATGGCTCTAACTAGGTAAGGCCCTTACGGTTCATTACATAAAGTTCAAGTTAAACATCTAAATAGGTTCTCGAATCGCTCCCAGAGTCCAGAAAGAACTGATGAGGTACCCTAATCCTTACACATCGTAGGTTTATGTCAGAAAGGGTTTAATTCGAGTGGGAGTATCTTTCATGCCTATAATGAGGCTAAAACCTTGGGCAAGGGTAGGAATTTACACCCCGGAGGTTTTTCACTAGCCCAAACAGAGTCTAACGCCTTAGAAGGTAGAGCTACTTCACCTTCTCCTAAAATATTAGATACCTATACCCCTTACATATACTTGGAAGAGAATCTCATGCATATACATGTGCACAATATGTGTGGGGGAATAACTTACCTTTTATGACTCAACAATTTCAAAAATAATAAATACCCCTATCCTAAACGCCCTATAAAATAACGCTGCAAAGAAAACAAAAGAGTTAGTGAAAAATATGAATAACATGCAGCAAGATTTCTATATAAATCAAGAATGTAATAAAAGTTTTGTTTTG
The DNA here is from genome assembly GCA_038381835.1 of Adansonia madagascariensis. Classification (NCBI taxonomy): domain Eukaryota; kingdom Viridiplantae; phylum Streptophyta; class Magnoliopsida; order Malvales; family Malvaceae; genus Adansonia; species Adansonia madagascariensis. The sequence goes on from JBBYHL010356451.1 coordinate 60,021, forward strand.
AAAATACTAGGAATTATTGTTAAATAGCAATTAAAATTAAATTAATCAAACTTATTTAACACGTGATTAATTTTAGGCTTAACTCTCTAACTGTCCCCAGTGGAGTCACCAAGCTATCGCAATATGGCTTTGATACGAATCTTGACTAGCCCAACTTAAAATGGTGACTGTATCCCTTTTTCCTATATAAATATATCATTATTTTCTTTTATTTTTAGGGGCCCATACCATCATTAATATTATCTTTTATTTTTTGTGTCTAAGGATTGAGTTGAGATGAATCGCTTACTTGACTTAACTCTAAATAGTCGTTATGAAATGACTATTTATTTTGGAGTCACCACAAATCTTATTTTGGCCAGGTGAGATTGGACACCTGTTGGAGCTTATATTTTTAGGGTTACGAAACCCTTGAAAACAACCTCTGAAGTTTGTGCTCATGCCAAAGATTGCATGAAAGGGTTCAGAAGTTTGTTACAATCATAACTAAGAATTGACCATCTCGTGATGCCTGGCACTTGATACCTTATTAATCCTATGTTAACATAAATTTTGATTTTTATTCAATTTCAATGTTCGATATTTAATTCCCATATTTCAAAAGTTAAATTTACAAAGCAAATTTATTATTCTGAGAAAGTTGGGTTTTACTATTTTTGAAAATCAAAATATCTTCTGTACCCCCTAAAGAACCAAGAGAACATGAAAGTTTTTATCATTCTCTATCATACCCTATTGAAGAACCTGTGGAATATGAAAGGTTTTATTTTAACAACAATTGAAATATTCTGACTTTCATTTTGAAAAAAGGGTGTCTCGTTATTAAAATAATCTATAGAATCCCTCGCATATTTTGGTAGGAATTTTACATACTATTTTAACATCGAAGACATTGCCTTAACAAAAATTCCAATTTTATTAAAAACATTAATCCTAAGACCTAAAAACATTCTAATATGACGAATCTATTCCTAGTGTATACTTTTAACATGAAAGTATCCTAGTATTCAAATACGACTTGGTTTTAATGCAAAATTACAAAAATGCCCATAGGGTATACTTTTGACGTAAAAGTATCCCTGTAACCCTAACAGACATTAAAACAATCTAAGGTTACACCAATCCCAAAAATTCACCTTTGGCATAAAAACATCTCGATAAAAAATTACCAAAATAGTCCTAAGGTATACCTTTGACATGAAAGTATCTTGGTAACCTTAACAAACCTTAAAATAATCTACAAAGGTTACACGAGTCCCAAAAATTCACCTTTGGCATAAAAGCATCTCGATGAGAAAAATTACCAAAATGCCCCAAGGGATACCTATGACATGAAAGTATCTCGGTGACCCTAATAGACACTAATACGATGATAAAATGATAAATATGCAACTTTGGCGTAAAAACATCCCAATTACTATCTAGGACTCGGTTCTAGGTAAAATTACGAAAATGCCTTTAGGATATACTTTTAATGTAAAAGTATCTCGGTACCCTATCGGACACTAAAATAACCATAAAATAATGTATTTGTCTTAAAAAAGAATCTAGAGTTCTAAAATTGGCTTAAAATGCAAAATTGCATTTAAGCCCCTAAACTTTTAAAAATTTCATTTCATACCTTACAGAAAACAAGAAGAATATGAAAAGTTTTAAAAATTTCTATACCCCTGCGACAAGCTAAATGATGATTTTACCCTTAAAAACTAAAATTTGCTATCTAGTCCCTAAACTTTTAAAAATTTTCATTTTAGTCCTTACAAGGGAAAATACCCTAAAAATCATAAAATCATATGAAAATATACTTGAACTATACAACAAATATATCAAAACAAGAATTCAGCCAAACATCTTGGCCTTAAAATCAAATCTTTTCTACATTTTACAAAATAACCCCTAAACTTTGTAAAATTGCATTTTAACCCCTACATGATGAAATATCATAAAACATTACAACAAATCATCGAACCAGCAAAAAAATTAATGTGTGCCTAAATTTTTGTAATTTAGTCCCTAAACTTTTTAAAATTATAAAATGACCCCCAAAGTGCTGCATATGCTTAAATCATGTTTGCAAACCCATGAATCAGATTTCTAAGGCCCATAAGCCTCTCAACCAAGCCAAAAATGGCCTAAAAAATTTCATGAATTTTGTAATTTAGTCATGAAGTTTACAAATATTATTAAATAACCTAAAAACCCTAAAATTAAAGGAAAATAAGCACAAAACCATTATTATCGAACTCAAACATATTTGGCCAAGATGAAAAAGCATGGAATTTACGCATGATTTGACAAAAGAAATCATGAAAATAAAATAAAAAATCATTATTAAGCTTAAGTAAACATAAAATTATAAAATAAATACAAATCAAAATCAATCAAACTACTGATTATCAAAATAACACAAAAGAAATAACTCCCACTTGAAACATAAACCACCTCTATTTATAGAGGTGGAAACGGCCACATGGATGGAAAAACACCATGGGCTGAAACCTCCCTAGAAATTTCTAGGAAATTTTCTTTTTTTTTTTAATTTTTATAACTTTTTTATTTGATTTTTGTTTAATTTGATGTTATTTAAATTAAAAACATTTGTCTTCTTATGGGTGATGTCATGCATGACATCATTGATTCCTAGATCACTTTGCAAAAAAATTATATTAATATGCAAAATTATATTATAAAAATTAACTATAAGGACTAAATTGTAAAAATTAAAAATCTTATTTTTTGAAATAAAATTTCATATAATCAATTTAATTCAATCTAATTATAAAACAATTTTTTATGTATAAGAAAAAAAAACATTAAAATAGCAAACTTGTAAAATTTTACAGGAAAAAAACCTTACTAGGGAAAAATTATTACATGTAAAAAAATTATAAAACTCATATATAAATTAAATTTTTAGAAACTGAATTAATATGAATTTAATAATGATATTTGAAGAATTTTAAAAATTATAAACTCAAAAAAATCTTACTAAAAAATTTTACGAAGTAAAAAATTTCATATTTTAAAAATAGGAAAATTATGAAAGAAAATGAATAGCTAACAAAATAAAGTGAATTTTTTGAAACTAATTTAATATGAATTAAATAATAATATTTGAAGAATTTTAAAAATTATAAACTTGAGAAAAATCCCACTGAAAAATTTTTGAATTAGAAAAATCCATTATTAGAAACAGGAGAATTTCCAAAAAAAGCATAAAACTAATAAAATAAAATGAATTTTGAAGAAACTGATTTAATGATGATCAAATGGAAATATTTGAAAGATTTTGAGACTTAAAAATCAAGAAAAATCTATAAAAAATTTTACAGATAAAGAAAAGCTCATATTTTTAAACAGAGAGAATTTCAAAAATATGTTCAAATTTTAGAAAAATAAATTTTATCTATTACATTAATCAAAATATTAATTTATGAAAATGGTAAAGATGAAAATTTGGCATTTGGAATAATTTTTATCTGACAAATTTTATAAGTGTGATACTCACATACTGTGAAAAATTTAAAATTAATTACAAAAATGAACAACTTGACACCTTATGGCATAAAATATCAATATGAATTTTTTAATTTTTTTATTTTTAGAGCGCATATTGGCAATAATACCATGCAGGTACTAGTAAAAATATACGACAATCAATTTCTCAGTTTTAACAAAAAATTCTTAAAAAATTCTTAAAAATAAGAAATTTGATCGTGATAACATATGCAAAAGTATATTTTCAAAATTTTGACAAGAAAATGTTAAAAATAATTTTTTAAATATTCGTCTTGTATATCAAAAATTAAAAATCAAAATATGACTTTTTTTGTCATGTAAACTTGCAGCTATTTAAGTTATGACTAAAAAGGTCTTGAAAATGTCTTGTTCATCTGAAAAGGATCATTCCCAATGAGGATGGCTATTAAGTTCTCGATCTCAGAAATTCAGGATTATTGGAAAAGAGACCTAGATGAAATAGGTGTCTATACCTACGATTTCGTGGCCAACTATGTTGTATACTCTAAATTATCCTCACATTAAATAACAAGCATTGGTTAATGCTTGGATTATACCACCCAAGTAGGAAGGCTTCTTGGGCTATATTGGGATAGAAGAGGTCATCCGATTCTGCCGAGTCTATTGAGTAATGAAAGGTTAAGGGTCAAGACATAGTTTAAATATATTTCTTTACCTTTTCAATTTTCTATGGTCATGGCTTCCATTGATTGTGACTCATTGGAATTTATTAATAGGATCACTTTCACATCCCATACATGCCACCTGTTGCCCTTTAGTGCACTTTAAGTTCAGCATAAATATGTATTATGGGACTCGCTTCCACATATTGAGTATGTTAAGGTGGTTGCCTTTTTGCTCTAGATAAGCAGACATTAGTTTTGGTTTGTTATGGGACTATTTGTAAATTCATTTGGTCAAGGCCTTGCGTTTTCAAAAATCTTTTTTTCTTATCAAAGTCAGGGATAGCTAATTTTTTTTTTGCAATAATTCTTGCATTTGCCTTTTGTGAACAGACATCAATATTAATATGGATGGCTAGCGCCAAAGTGTCAGCAAGTGTATTTTAGATGTTTGATGGTTGCAAATTTTAAGAACCCATTAGCTATATATCTTGAATATTAATGGGTTGTCTTTCACCTTGCGCTTCACCGGATGCCTTAGCAGAAGTGTTGGTAATACCTTATGGCTGTTGGCAAACTGGCTCCCTTATCTTGAGTAATTCCATCATACTTGCAATTTGTGCTTGTATTTCTTCCTATTGTATGTTATCTTTGATTTAGTGATTTATGTTTGTCGCAATATACCCCGGGGTAGATCCTCGCGTATCTATGGGTGCGTACGACTTAAAATATTTCTCTAGCTTGGAAATGTATTCTTGACCAAGACTTTTCTTTCGCGATGTGATTAGAATGAGAATGTACGGATTCTTGACTTGTGATACAGTGAAGTAGACCATAAGATGTATCGCTCATCTTATTGGTCTCGGATGACCATCACGAAATGGCCAACGAATGGAGCCGCCATCGATCATTTCAGGCTAGGCATGATCGGATGCCTATTGAAACCCATGTTTTGAGTTACAAAACTCAAAACATTGATCCCATGGTCTACATAGTGCAAAGATTCGTCATTTAGGTTCAGGAGTTGGTTACACACGATAAAGTATGAACCTCTTCGCGACCCCTAAAATCGGTACCTTACTAGCTATGTCTTATCTCAGTTTTGGTTCTTTTAATCTTAACTTGTCACTATTTCGATATAACCCCCTTTTACTGCATGAATTTTATAAAAATAAAAATCCAGGTTTTGATGAAAAGATTTAATCTTATACACACCCCAGAAAAATAGGGAACATATAAATTATCAATAAAATGACCTCTAGATTTTACTTTGAAAATGGAATGTTCCACTTTAGGCACTGGAGAGATACCTATGCGAAACATTACCCTTAATTTTATTTGAAATAATTTGAAAACATGAATGCAAATAATCATCACAAAGAAATTATGTTAGTGAGGCAACAAATAAAGTAGCACAACATGGATCATTCAATGCAATGATAAAGAAAAGGAATGGACTATGGAATTTATCTCATAATTGGCATCAATTATTTGGGAATAATTGAATCGATAATTTTTGAGATGCATCTGGGTTTTTCGATTGAACGAGATTTGTTTGAAACATTCATGGAAGTCTCGAAAAAGGAAAAAGATTAATTGTAGTTAAAAGATAGGGTTGGAGTATCCTTTCAGAAAGATAGGGTTGGAGTATCCTCATGGATGACAAATAATTTTGACAAAAGAAGATTTTTAAATCTTGATAATTTTAAAAAATAGGGTTGGAGTATCCCTATGGATGACAAATAATTTTGACAAAGAAAGATTTTTAAATCTTGATAATTTTAAAAATCAATTTTGAAAATTGAGGTTGGAGAATCCCCAAAAGTGACACGTCTGACACTCTTTAGAGAAGTCGAGTTGAAAAACTTAAGTCGACAAAACTTTGTGATTTAGGAAATGTGTGAGCATTTTGACAACTTTTGGAAAAAGAAATTATTGTGAATGAGGATGGTAAAGATGTAAAATATGTTTGTGCCAAGATATGAGCCTATAGGAGGTCAAAGCATGCTCTTGAGTTTGATCAGAGTAATATGGAGACATTCGAATGTCTCGAGACAAAATTCAGGAAAATAACTCAATTTTGATCGTAATCGAAAATAAGGGATAGCATCGTGCTGTCTCACTTCCCAAATTTATTTTAAATTAGTTTAAAGGCTTTAGAGGGTGGACATGACATCGTTAGAAATGTAACTCGATGAGGGTCAATCTAAAAATGTTCCTAATATCCTAAAAAGTCACTTTTCAGGGAAATAAATTTTCAAGTTTAGATTAATTATGCTGCTGGCAAAGCATATAAGGGATAAAGTGTGTCAAAATTTGAAGAATCACCCCGAACTTATTTGGTATCAAAAAATTGCAAGCGATTCCTTTATGAAAAGTGAATTTCATGAATTTTTTACGAAAAATGTTTGAAAAATTTGGAAAAATCATTTAGTGGGCCTGAACGGCCCAACCAGAATACATGTTCGAATTTCAGAGGTTTTGGACAATATAAATTTGAAAAATCATAACTCTCTCATCCGGAATGATCTGGGGTTGAATAAGACATCGTTCTAAAGATAATTTGACATACTTTGAGAGAAAAACATCAAAAAATTCATGAAAAATCATTTAGGATTTTAAAATAATTTTTCAATTTGCAATAATTGTGCTACTAGCAGGGACAAAGCAAAACAGGGGATATCTCTCATTTTTTTTATGTTTACAAGTCCAAACTCAAGTCATCAACATTCGAATGTCCATGACTGAATAAGGAAAGAGTGGCATGAGCATCACAAACTCATTTGCATAGCCCCAAAGTATTTTGGGATGATAAAACAGCCCATTGATCATACCAGTTAAGGTTTCAACTCAAAAACAAGGCATGAACATTTCGGGAACAAGTGTAAGGCCATTTTTATTGCAAAATCAGAAGATTTGAGCTCGTTTAACCAGGATTCCAGATCTAGAAAACTTAATTTTCCTTAAGATTTTTTTATGCTAACTTTAAGGAAAATACTAAGTTCATGCTAGTCCTCATTGGTGAGGTTGACATGCTTGGCATTGGGAGGTTTTGAAAATCAATTTTTGATAGCCATCAATCATGCATTTTGACAAGGGGAAGACAATAAACATACAACGGGATGGCACATAACATGAATAGGGATGCTAACTTTACTAATGGTCTAGACAAAGAAAGTGTAATGCATTTTGACAAGAAAATGTTATGGATGCTAAAAATGATAATGATTCATGCAAGCTAATGCATAAATGTGCTTGAAATGTGTTAGGCTAATGATTTATACATGGATTAAGGAGATGCATGGATATGGCATAAAATGCATGAGCAAGAGATATCAAACTAATAAGGGTGAAATAAGGCATTTTTCACATCAAAGGGGCATTAAGGCATCCAAATCTTAAACTGCCACAACCAAAAGCCACAGTAATGCATGATAATCCTAAGAGGGTGATGGAAACATGGAGAGCTCACTAATATGATGAAGATGCTGAAAAACAGAAAATGAAAGTGATAAAATGAGAAGTTATACCAATAAAACTTCACTTTTTGGCCAAATAGTTAGAGCAATAGGGGTGGCTTGAATTTCCCTATTTTTCTTGTTGTTAATAAGCAAGAAAAAAAGAGAAATAATGAGGTCTTGGTTCTGGTATGGATGAGGGTGATTTTTAGAATGTGTAATGGTTGGGAATGAGTGTTTTCGGGCTATTTTGGGGTGGTGAGTGAAGAGCTACGGGATTTTGGTTTTCTTGGTGTAGGAATGTGTTTTGGGAAGCTAAAACAAGCTGGAATCTAACCTTTTATATCTGAGATAGAAGTGGTCTATTTATACCAGCATTTTAGAGCTAATTTGAAGGTGTTTTTGGTCATTTCTTAAGGAGGACAAAGTGATGTCAGCATGGTGGCTATATAGTGGCTATAGGGAGCAACTTGCTACCAATGTGATGGACATAGGGTAGCTAGTTTAAATGCTGAAATGATTTTCTAGCAAATAGGGTGACTGATGGTGATATTGGTTAAGCAACTAGGGAAGAGTAGGGTGATCATGTGACATTGACCCCTTTGATCTATTTTAGACTTCAAAAAATGTTTTGATTAATTCAAAAGTCCAAATTCATAATTTGATAAGGGTTTTGATCTTTCTTGAT
>JBBYHL010356561.1:0-22297 GCA_038381835.1 Adansonia madagascariensis
TCCCCATATACTAAGTTAAACAAGTTGGAAGCCGGGAGCAAAACAACGCACGGCGAAGCCCGGTACACGTTTCATCCAACCCAATGAAACGACAATCGAAGAATCAAAACGCTTTGCCCACAACGATGGAACTGGTCCCAACATCCCCGGCTCCCCTCCCCTCCCCTCTCCTCCGTTGGAGGTGAGACTTGTGCAAGTCTTTTAGTGTAAGGCTTTGATAAGATCTTGAAATCTTAAAATCGATATAATAGGTTATCAGGTTGCTTTACACATATATTATCAAATTTTTATATAATATAATTATAATTACATAGATATATTATTAATTATATAAATTTTTATAATTAAAAATAAAAATTTAAAATTATCAATAAATATTATAATTATATAAGTTGTATTATTTATTTTATAAATTATTAGAAAGATAATAAATGTAACTATTACAAATGTTATTACAATTACATATACATTCCTTAAAACATTAATTATGGCAATATATAATAAAAATTGTAATATATAAATTTATTATATTTATATAAATATTTTATAAGTTGTATAAAAATATTATCAAAAAGTAATATAAAATAGCATTATAAAAAATATTATATTTATATAAATTATATTATATATTACATAAGTCATTATCGGAGGCAATAGATGCTTTACATAAAATTTTATAGCTTAAATAAATAAATTTCCAAGAGATAATACCAAGTAGTATTAAATAAAGCGTTACCATATTACATAAAATATTAACAAGAATTTTCACTATAATGACAAAAAATATTACCTAATTATATAAAAATATTACTCGAGAATAATTTTTATTAAAATTACATAAAACATATATCACATTACAGTTACATAAAAGATTACACGAAGATAAAAACAATGCACCAATTGCAAAATGGCCTATTGATTTTAAAATCTTTTTTAATGAAATTATATAAAACACTACCTAATTACATAAATACATTACAAGTTGCATGAAACATTACATAAAAATAATTTTTATTAAAATTATATAAAATATTATCACATTACATATAAATATTACAAATTATATAAAATATTACGCAAGCATCACATAAGAATTATCATTAGACTTGAACTATTAACAAATATAATAAACATTAGCAAAACTGCATAAAACATTATTACAATACATAAAGCATCACCAACTTACATCAACATCATTTAGGAACTTTTCATCGGAGTTACATGTAATGTACCAAATCACATAAAAGCTTTACCACATTACCTAATTACATAATATATAATACATTACTAAATTACATAAAATATTACTAAAATACATAAAATATATCAAATTACGTAAAATGTTATTTGAGATTTTTTTTATTAGAGTTGTATATGACATTACCGAATTATATAAAATATTACCTAAAAACTTTTCATCGTTACTTAAAACATTATCACATTGCATAAAAGCATTATCAGTTACATAAACATTACCTAAAAATAATTTTTATCAAAATTAAATAAATTATTACCATATTGCATATAAATATTATAAGTTACAAAAATATTAACCAAATATTGCATAAGAATTATCACTAAACGTACGTGAACCATTACCAAATTACATAAAACTTTATCAAAAATTATCAAATTATCACAAAAATTACATAAAAGATTAATATATTACCTAAAACATTATCAAATTATATAAAACATTATCTAAAAAATTTTTATTAGCTTTACAAAAAATATTATCAAATTTATATAAAATATTACCAAATTACGTAAAACTTTATATCTAAGAATTTTTTTACTAGAGTTACATATAATATTATTGAATTGCATAAAAATATTACTAAATTATGTAACATTATCTAAAAAGTTTTTATCAAAATTATATAAAATATTACACCATTACATAAAGCATTATCTTAGAATAATTTTCATCAAAGTTACATAAAACATTACCTAAAAATTTTCATTAAAATCACATAAAATATTACTATATTGCATAAAAATATTAAATTATATACCATATTATATAAGAATTTTCATCAAAATTACATAAAAATTTTTATTTAAATTTACTTATAAAATCTATTACTATTTATATAAAATAAATTTTTAATATTTTAATATGAATTATTTTGTATCAAAATTTACATGAATATAAAATATCTTAAATACAGTTATAATAAAAAATAAAAAATATAATATAAATACTTAAATTTATTTTATCTAATTAATTTATTTTTATTTTTTATTTACAAAAAAGCTAAATACTCTTTGGACATACCTAAAAAACGAAATGAAAAAATTTAAGTGAATAAATATCAACATGATGGAACGATGCAACGTTTTAAATTATACTTGTGTAAGAACTTTTTCAATTTGAATTAACTCACTGAATTCATAATTATTTATTAATAAAATATTTTTTATTTTACTTTAATCATAATATATAAATATAAATATTTTTTTTATTTTTTTAAAAGCCTTAGGTATGTCTGCCAGAATTCCTAATTTAATTATTTCAACGATTACTTTAAAAATGTATATTTAATGGACGGAGTTAAATTTTAATATTTACTATTTTTTTTTCTTATTCCCGATTTTCTTTATTAAAAAAACCTTTACGGCTGTCTCTTTCAGAACAGTAGATGCCGGTCCAATCACTTGTATTGCGGGTCCCACACTCCTCCCCCACTCCCCCACCATGCCCCCGGCTCTCGTATGTGATCTGTTTTTCACTTTTTCATCACTTCCCATATAAAAACCGTGGACTCCACTCGCCATTATCCAAGCATTTAAAATAAAAAAGAAAAAAAAAGGATCCTAATTTTTGGTTTTGTTGGTTTTTGAAAAAATAATTATTTTATTTATTATGTGAAAAATAAATCTGGAATAAATAAAAATTATTGAATTTTTAGAAATTGTTTTGTTTTCTTTTAAAGTATAAAACACTTTTCAAAATGTGACCTATATCAGGATATTGGTGATGGGACTAGGGTTAGGTTTTTCTGTCAAGCAATGGCTCAATTGCAAACACAAAAATTAAGAAAGCAATTGCCGGTAGGTCTCGCAACTAATCTTTCAATCGCGTCACGTTACAGAGAGTAGTTGAGGATTGATTAGTTGAATTGAAATGATTTCAAGTAAAGCTTAAGGAAAAGTCTCTTGTTGTAGCAATTATCCAATTAGCACGAAGTGACTATCTTTACTTTGTTTGGACCGAAAATATAGGAGACTTCATGTAATATTATATTTGCTCGTTTTAATAGAAATGAAATAAATATTTGCTATTAATGTATATGATACATAAATATTCATTTTTTATTTATTTTAAAAATATATAATTATATATTTTATAAATAATTATTATTTATTATTCAATGTTTAAATTTATAAATTTATTATTTTTAATTTTAATATGAAATTAAAATTTAACTAAAACAAAATAACTATAAATTTTAACCTTTTTTTATCAAATAAACTCATTTGTATTTTAAGATAAAGTTAAAACTCTAAAAAAATTAATTTAATGCAAAATTTTAATTTTTTATTTAATGTCAATTAAGTATATTTAATAAAAACTCTTAAGGAAATTAAAATTTAAAATTTTTTCTTATAAATTAGATAAATCTTATTAATAATAAAAAAATTTATAATGATAATTTAAAAATATAGTGAATATCTTTAACTATTTTTATAAATTCAAAAGATTTTTTACATCTATCTTTTATATAAGCTACTTTTTAACGTCAAATATGTTGTATGTAATTTTACTTGTTCAATTTTTTAATTTATTAAATAATGTATTTTGACTTCATGTAAATAATAAATAAATTAATAATAATTAAAAAATAACTTAACAAATAATTAAAAATTTTTGTGATGATTTTTTTTAAATCTATTGAATTTGTAATACGTTGAAATCTGCATGGTACAAAACAAATATAATAAAATAAAAAGCAATAAATCGTATTTTTGAAAGTATAACCTACCAAAAAGTGAAGAACTCAGTAATGGTAGATCTTGACATTGAATTTTTGGGGTGTCAATGAATATTTTAATAATATCTTAATTTTTTCATAAAATTTATCTTATTATATTAATATTAATATATATATAGATATATAGATGCAAGAATTATACTAACAAAAAGAAATAAGCTTTCAAAAAAATAAATTTTATCAATTTATAAAAGAACTTGTATAAAGAAACATATTACATAAAATAAAAAATTTATACAAAATACATCAAATAAATCATATAATTTAAAATTGTGGGAAACTTTCTTTTAAAAATATAAATATAATAATATATTTTTCATCAAAACAAGAAAAATAAAATATTTTATTAAAAGTTTGGGTTTCGAAGTTAGGGTATTTTTATAATCTTCCATAAAGTGGCTCCAATCTGACTTTTGTGTTTAATAAAAAGTTGATCTAAGATAAAATTAAAAGTAATATATATATATATATAAATGAAAAGAAAAATTTTAGTCAGCTAAAAAAAAATGTTTGATACTTGGTGTAAAGGTCTATCGAAGAAGGTAGAAAGTCAATTCTAAAGATTTATGAATTGTGATTAGTTAGTATAATATAGACAATAATAATGTGATTTTAACCGTTTTAAATTGTAATTATAAAATAAAGGAAAAAATGACATAAATAAAAAAAATAACAATATTAATTTAAAAATAACATTTATTCTATTTAATATAAACTAAGGAACGTAAAATTTGGGGAGGGCCAAGGCCTCCTCTAAGGAGATGCAATGGCAAAAACTTTTGTTGTGAATTACAAATTTTTTAAAACTATTGAATCTGTAATATTCGATAATTTGTTCATAGAATGAGATTAAAAAATGTTATGATAATTAATGAAAAAATTAAAACCATTTTAAGAAAAAAAAAGGAAGAAGCAAGAAACCCTTTAAAAACAAAAAACAACGGTTGACAAATATTATTTAATATGAATTGTTTTATAAAAATAACAGCTAAAGCATATATTTTATAGTAAAAATTTTTTGTTTTAATTTTGGTATATATAATTATATTATCAATTCTCTTTTCTTATTGACCAATTTTCATAATTCTAATTAAAGTCAAAGTGTAATTCAATATAAATATGAGGATTTTGTATTGATCATAAAGAAAAATAATTTTTTTTATTTATAAGTAATTAAGTATTCATTAAAAACTTACATAAAAACAATTAACCAAATAATATAAACAATATTCAAATTAGAAACAATAATCAAACTTACTAATGAGAACAATAACTGTATAAAACAAAAATGCTAGTTTCTCAATCGTGAGGAAACTTAAGATATAAATAAATTAACCAATAATTAAATTTGAACACATAAAATTATTATCATCATATTTTGATCGAATATTTGAATAAAAGTTTTAAAAAAATATAATCCTAATCTTATAATATATAATATAATAATAAATATTATTACAATGGCTATTAAGTAATATAATAAATAATAATGGGCATTATGGTTACTTCAAAAGATTTTCCATATTTATGCTTTATATATGTCATAGGTTAGTATTAGCTATCACGCATGTTACAAATAATTCTCGTTATTTTATAAATTTTTTAAAAATATAATTGTATATTTTATAAATAAATAATAATGTGTTTATTAACAAAATTTGTACCAACATATACAGTTTGTTTTATGTGCAAATCATATCAATTATTCTTTTTAATGTTATTTGTAAAGTTAATAGTTTCAAGATAAAAAATATATATAAAAATTTGATGTAAGTTTTAACATTTTTTATTAATCAAATAAAATTATATACTTTTTTTGATTAATAAAAAATCAAAATTTTGAAAATGAAGTAATTTAATATAAACCTTAAAAGATTTTTTATTTATTATCAAATAAATTTATTTAACAGAAGTATTTTATTGAAAATAAAATTCATAGTTATAGATCGGATAAATTTTATTAATAATAAAATTTTTTTACAATAACAATTTAAAAATTTAGCGAACAACAATAATTATCTTCATAAATTAAAAAAAAATTTACATTCGTACTTATATATATATATATATATATATTATAGATTAATGATCATCTTCAATTTTTGTCCCTCCTTTTTTCCGGGAAAATTCAAAAACTACGATTTACGCCAGAATAATTCTTAAATGATCTAATACCTAGGAACAATTTGTGAAAGAGAAATGAAGAAATAAAGATGCTGTTGACAGATTTTTTAAAGTTATAAGTTTTAAAGGATTTAAACGTATAACGTCTTCACGTATGAGATACTTAGATAAAGATTAAAGATTACGAGTTGATTAAGAATATAAAAAAAATCCTTATTATATATATTCTATATACAAATACAACCTTAAAATCTACTCTTATTTTCTTTCTTTTTAGGTGAAATCCTCTAAGTCGTATTTCTTTCTCAAAGCTAATAATTCTGAAATCTTGGTGAACTGACGTGGTCTGGCTTGCTTCAATCGGTGAATTACGATTCAAATTGAAAAAAAGAGAGAGAGCAAATGTGAAAAAATCGGTGATCAATAGGACCAAAAAGATGAATAAAAAAAACCTAAGAAAAAAATTTGTAAAGAAAAAAAAGGAAGATAAGAATATGATGTAAGAGTTTAGAGTAGGCCGCGTACGAGCCAGACTGTGATTCGAAAAAATTTTAAATTTTTTATCTAAATTCATTTTCGATCGAGCTACTCATATTATCAATATTTATTGTTTATAATTAATAAAAAATTTAAAAATTATTTTTATATTAATATTTATATATTTTATAATTAAATTTAAATAATAATATTTTTTAATTATTAAATATCAATACAGATCAAACCAAATTGACCTAAATTGATAAAAGATCTAACACTCGACCTAGACAAACTATCTAGCCCTTAGACAAGTCTAGTCGAGGGGAGAAAATGCATACGGAGGAGAAACTCAAAAACTTCTCTTCATCTTTACTATCATAAAACTCTCGACTGAGTTTTATGCTATAAATCAAATAACACTAACTCCATTAAAAAATATAAAAAAATAAAATTATAAATTGAAATAGCATATTAATAAGCTTATATACATAATTTATTTTTTTTAAACCAACAAAAAAGAACTATTTCTTTGTCCTTAATATAATTAACATTTTTTTTCACTTATATATATTTTGATTTTTTTATTTTTTATTTCACCCACGTGTCAAACCTTTGAATAAGGGTAATTCAATTTTTACAATTTGTTTTCATGATTTTAGATTTTTGTGATTTTGTTTTTTCCTTCCTAAATATTACTCTCTCTCGCGCCATTTAAAAGAAATTCTTGACAAAACGAAAGTCTTATAATTTCCCCCTTTTTTGTTTTGTATGATGCTCCATAGTTGGATCAAGATTGCCATTGGTGCCACAAACATCCGACGGACTGGATTAATGGAACCCACAAATCGCGCAGAAGATCAGAATATAACACTACTTATAATTTGTACCCACTACCAAAAACTAAACTGTCCATGAGTTCATATCGCCTAGTCCGATCGAATATGAACTTATATTTTTATACTTATAACTGATTTAATAAAAATATATTTTTTATTTAAATTTAATTATAAAATATATAAATATTATTATAAAAAATATTTTTAATAAAATAAATAAAAATAAAAATTTAATAAATAAATCAAATTAAATTAAATTTAAACTTAAATTTAAAATTTATTTTTAAACTTGAACCTAACCTAGCCTAACCCGATCGGACACCCCTACTAAAAACACACATCCATCCATCAAAAGGCAAAACCAACCCCACCTTAAAAGCAGACAAACAAAATTTAATAATCAAATCAATCAGGCTTGGCTCTTTGCTTCCCTCACGTAAATCAAATATCAAAGCCACAATCCACCAATTTCATCATCCACGTGTAACGCATGCATGCAAGCGTTTGTAATTGTAAACAAACAAAAACAAGCAGCGTAATTCTTCGACTGCCCTTCAATTTTCAACTAAGTTACTATACAATGCCACTGAACTCCACTGCAACTAAATAACACAAACAAAAAATAAATACCGCGCTTTCCACACCCACTCCAAAGTATCTTTCTTTCTTTGGAATTTATTCAACCAATTCCATTTAATTTTCCAATCCTACAACTATTAATAGTAATAATACTAGTAAAAGCTAACCTAAAAATCCTATTAAACGAAACAAAACAAAGCAAGACAAACTTCAGTTCTCCCTCTTCAAGGGAAGGGTAATTAATTGATCAATTATCCAATTACTGTACTAACATTTATGTGGAGAGAACCCAAATCTATTATTAGCCAGATCGAAACTGACACGTGTCCCTTGCTGCTGCTCGTTCCCGATTATGGACAAAGACGACGAAGTAGGAGCGAACGCGAAGCAAAACGTTCCCGACGAGTCCATCGGGATCAAGTAATTTTTAGGCGGTAAATCCAGAGACTTTCCACCGCCAAATTGAAACGCCACCGTTGGGACATTAACGCTGCTTCTCGAAGACAAGTCGTAACACGTGTCGAACAACGCCACCCCACTAGTGCTCGGCAGGTCCCGAGTGGATTTCACGAAAGCGTCCCGGAGTGCGTTATAAGCCTGAGTTTGCAACCGAGTTATGGCCGTCCCACAGTCTACGATCACTCCTCCTCTTCCTGATTCGTCTATGTTAAAAAGGCCCGGCGGGAGTTGAACCGGTTGCCCAGCCACGCTGAACCCCGTCAGACCAACGTAATAAAACGTATCCATCTTTCGGCTCCTTATTAATGAGGCGATCACCGAGTCACCCGGAAACCCGGAGTTGAAATCCAAAGTTGACGAGCCGGTTGAGTCGCGATCCACTAAACAATAAGAGAACGACGTCGCTTTAATCTGTGATGTTAAAGACAGGGATCCACCTCCGAGTCCAAGCAAACCCGCAGCTCCAAAAAATAGGCCTTGGTTGTTATGGCCACAACCCAAAGCAACGCCATTGATGTTACCGGAGTTTCCAAACGACACCGTTTCAGTGATGAAGTCGCCCACCGTGAAAGATCCATCTCCGTAAGAGACTTGGTAAAGACATTTCCCACCACGGCAACGGGAAATTTCAAGAGAAGAACATTGACTTGACCCGCAAGGAACCGGGCTGTAAGTGGAGGAGGAGGACGGGTTAAATATCGGATCCGTTTGTTGGTAGCAGTCCGTACAGGGTTCACATTGGATCCAAGTAATATCACTTCCGGTATCGAGAGACATGTAGAATTGTTTAGCCGGGTTACCGACCCCGATCCGGGTAAAGTACTCTCCACTGCCTTGTCTTATCCCGGAAACAACAGGGGTGGAAAGCTCCTCGGGTTTGATCTCGGTGGGGAGAGGCCGGAGCTCGGATTTGTGGACCCCATTAAGGGCGAGTAGGAGTTGGGTAGTGAGTGAGTCGACTCGGGCCGAGTCACGATCAAGTCGGGCAAGGACAAGAGTTTTATAGTCGGTGTGATGGGTTTTGTAGAGAGACCCCCGAGAGTGAAGTGGAATTGAAAAAACAGAACCAGAAGAAGAAGAGTTGAAGTAAAAGGCTTGGCTTCGAGGTTCGAAAGACTGTGGATCAAAGGAAAGAATATGTTGAGCTAGTTTAAGAGAAGCAGAGACATCGAGTATGGCTGTTGTTTGCAGAGAGGAACGAGCGAGAGCTGAAGTAAACAGGAGAAAAAAGGAGGAAATGGAGAAGAGAAGGCAAAGCTTTGAAGAAGAAGCCATTGTTTTTTTTTTTTTATCTCCTTTCTTTCTTCGTTTAGGTTTGGGGGTAGGCAACGAAGAGTTGCGTTTTATTTTGGTTGAGAAAAGGGCGAGAGCAACGTCACCGTCAGGCTTGTTGGCAGGCAGACTTTAAAAGCTGTAATAACTATAACTATATAAGCAGCTGAGACTGAGAGGCAGAGCTTTGATTTGAACAACTGGACGCCTTAAGCCCAATTCGTGATGTTATTCGCTCCACATTTGAAATTTTTGGATGGTTGATAACGACATTCACCAATTTAAAAAGTAAAGGTTAAGAGTTTGTAGGCATCCATCATTCGGTTAAATTGATTTTATTTGGATAGTATTAACTTTTATGACAGGTTTCAGTAGTTCTATCTAATTGAAATTATTATTTAAATAAAAATAAATTTAATATTTAATTTTTAAATTAATTATAAAAATATATAATTATTAATATAAAATTTTATATCGAATTAAATTAAATTTAAAATAACGAAATTTAGATGAAGAATAAAAAAAATTCTATATCAACTTTACTAATAAACACATTTGATAAGAAGTAAGGACCTTAGTATTCTTTTTTTTTTTTTTTTATAATTTCAAAATTATAGTTTAACTACTTTTTATTAGTTCTTTTTTCTAATGATTATTTAAGACTTTAATATGTGAGAAGTTAGAATTAATGATTATTAACCAATGAGTTTAAATAGTACAATAATTTTTGTCTACTGTAATTTATTAAATAAAGAGATGAGTGAATATGGGAACTACAAGTGATAAAAGTGGAAAAGGCTTTAGGGAAATTATCTTAGGTTTGACGCAATGTTTTGTGATTCATCATTGATATCTTCGATAACTGTTTATCTTTTCATATATCTCTTTTTAGCTTTATTTATGTCTATATCTATAATTTATAATATATAAAAGTATAAATATAAAAAATATTTTAAATTGATAAAATATCTATTAGTATTTATTATATTACTATTTTTATTATTAACACGTTAATTTTATCGATAGATTTTAATTAAATAACTTTATTTGATAATGAATAAAAATAATTAAAATTTAAATCAAATTACTTTATTTTTAAAGTTTTAAATTTTTTGTTAACCTTAAAAAGTAAAATAATGAAATTATATAAGTATAATTTTAAATGTTAATATAAATTTTAATTATTTATATAATATGTAACTTTATATACAATATATAAATTTTTATAAATAAATAAATTTTTTATAATAAAAATATTTTATATTATATTATAAGTAAGCTTTCAATACTATGAATTTTTTTTTTTAGAAAAAACAATTACTAGAATATTTAAAATAACGCTTTTAACAATTAATTATGAGTAAAACTTTTAAGTGTTTAAATTTTATCAAACAATAATAAATCAATTTCTACTAAATAATTAAACATCGTATTATTATAAATATTATGATAACTTTTGATTTTAATATATTCATTTGGTTGGTAATATAAATAGTTTTCTACTTATTTAAATCATAGTATGTCAAATGACTTAAAATGATTTTGTAATTTCTTTCTTATTTTTTAAAAAGGTTTGTAATAATTTTTTAGTTCAATATTTCTTTTTAATTAGTACTCTTTTTATCTTTATACAAAGAGATGAAGTGATATTTTAATTAACATATTTCATTGAATCGCATTTGAGATTATAAAGAGTTTGCATCTCCCAGTAAAAAGTTGTTGAACATTTGCACCGTTAATGAATGATGATGAAGTTTTTTTAAAGGATTTATTATCTTTCAACAATCGGCTTATAACTCTACTATAATTTTAATATAATTTTAGCAAAGCCTTCAATAATTTCTTAGAAAATTGAAATTTTATCAAGCTTAATATGACTAATATAGTTCTTACTTTTCATCCTATAAAAGCGGTGTTAGGTTTTAGATTAAAACTTTGTAATACATGGAAAATAAATTAAAATTTTCATAGATAATTAACATGTAATATTACATGCAATGCATGGGATATAATAACTACTTTTTATAAAATTTTTGACTGAATTGATATAACGAATATAATAAGATTACTTCAGTTAAAAAAGTTACAAAAAAAATCTAAATAAAAACTTTTAGAATAAATATAAAATTATGATATTTGTATTTTGTTTCCTTTGGAATAACAATTAATTATCCATTTTTTATTTGAAAAAATAAATCTTTAGTTTTTTATTTAATAAAACTATAATTTTTAAAATGAATACAAAATTATGGTGTTTTTATGGTTTTCATTTGAAATAATAATGAATTATTTATTTTTCTTATTTCAAAAAATAAATTTTTTACTTTTTATTTAAAAAACTGTTATTTTTTAAAAAATTTTAATATATTAATTTTTTTAAAAAATAAATTAAAAAATTTCACCTTGTCAAAAGAAAGTGTTTATCATGAAAACTACTACTTATATTCAAAAATCATATCCTCATTTATTTAGCTGTGATTAAGCCGAATTAAATTACAACCCATAATTAAATAGGTTCGATATGTTCAATACATTTTCTCATCTACCCACATACGTCATTATATTTTTGGTCAAAGTACACTGTCTTATCAAACTGTGATTACGTGACATCTTAATAACAGAAACCAAGCACATAATTATTTATTAGTTAAATAAATATTTTAAATTTATATAATTTAAATAATTAATAAATTAAAATTTATATAATATAAAATACTTAAACATAATCATAATATGATCAAATATATTAATATAATATAAATATATAAATGATTACATTTTATTTTTTCTCTAGTTTTTAATATTTCAATACCAAAAAATACCTGCACTTGCGGAAGGAAAAAAAAAAAAAAAAAAACTGATGGGTTGATAAGGCCCTTGGCTTTGCCCAATGAAAGAGTTTGGGATTTAAATAGCAGATGTAAGGCTCCCAAGAGAACTTCCAAGCCAGGCTTGTTTTCATTTTGTTTTTTTTTTTCATACTTGAGCGAAGTTAAAAAAAGTAATTAAGTTAATCAAACTTTACTCCATTACCAAAACCAAATCAAACTTTTAAACTTGAGCGAGAATATTTGTTCTTTGCATATTTTTGCGTTATAATTAAACATATTCCTCATAATTATACTGAAAAATTGTAGGAAGAAAACCCTTGAGGTTTACAGGTTGCTTCAAACGAGTTTTTCTTTGGGCATTATTCCCCTTATCATGTATACATTATGTGAAAAAAAAAATTAGAAATAAAATACAAAGAAGAGATAAGTATCCATTCGGCTTCTTCATTTCAGTGTAGAATGTTTCCAACTTAAAGTCCTTACAGCCCTTCAAGCCTTCATTGCAAATAAAACTGAGTAAAAGGAAAAAAAAAAAAAAAAAAAAACAGCCTTCCCATTGTGGACTATTAATTATTTCCGACAAGACATCATCATTCTGTTACATGTACAGTTTATGAAATTCCTATACATAATTTCTGTACAGTTTATGACATTATTTCCTTCCCAAGAACAAAATAAATGAAGCGATGAGTAGATGAAACTAAAGTCCACGTGGGAGGTTCAGATTTTTTTCCCCGATGAGGGCGTCCTCGGAGCCATTGCTGCATGTAGCAAAATATGTTTCAAGTCAGATAATTTGGAAGGGAAGCGGGCAGAGTTTTCAAGATTTTAGGGAAAATGATACCTGAGGTAGCTTAGTGCTGACATTCGATATAGACAAGTAAAGACTAGAATGTGCAAACCAATTGTGTAGAAAAATGCAAATGTTCGAGCATACCTGCAAAAGAATGAAAGCAATTCATTAGCAAATCAACAAACTCTCTAGTGATATAAATGAAGAAGTAGTATAAACATCGCAGATGGAAATTCTTTTAGCCTCCCTTATGTGACGGTGACTGCATCCCGTATAACTGCAGGCCATCACATATGTGCTATTACGACATACGGGGCTACATCTGTACTAAATCTAGAACAGATAACACAAAGAATGCATGTATACATACATGCATATTTGTAGGCATGGAAACAGCATTCAAACCGAAATTAATCTAAGCTTCTGAAAAACGTCAATGGCCATAACACATCATCCTGTCTGTAATGACCCCCAAGTCCAATCACCATACGCTTTGAAAAGTAAAACATGGAAAAAATCGACTCTAAAATAAAGCTTTAGCAGCCTACCTGAAATGTAAGTTGTGACCCACAGAAAGTGACCTACCTTCATAAGAAAAAGATAAAGATGAAAGAAGACAGGGACCTAAACCAGCATTGATCAGAATGCTAGACACCCCAAACCTACCAGCCCAATTGCCACCTTTCCATATGTGCGTAGACTCAAAGGAAAATGCAAGAAAAGGAATGAAAGATCCCACCAATTTACTGTGCATGCAATTTGACAATAAAATAAGACCATACTTGTTGCCCAGAACAAAACGTCCACCGCTGAGTGTGATTCTGTCTCTGAAGCCCAACTCCTTGTATCTTTGATCCCTCTCCTATTTAATAAATAAAAACTGATCATTCCATGATGTCCAACAAACAGCATGAACAGAATTATGACCGGAATTGGAAGAGTCCATGGATGTATCTGCAGTCTGGATTATTTCGATATTCCAATGTTTTGAGTTGGCATGGATGGTAGAAAACTGTGAGTATGCATGTCTTGACTGTCCGACTTATTTGCCAATTAAAATAGCTTCACAAAAACAATCATACTTCATTTATTTGCCAGGCAAACATATTTTTATAAGGTTGTGTACAAAGTAAAAACATCATATCTTGAATCTATCTTGACATTCACAGAGGGAAATAATACTAGAGCATTGTTTCAAAGAAACCAGAGTCATCTGAGTCTTTGATTGAACTCAAGACATATACATGCCAATATCATTCATTCCGCATATGAGGGAACACATGGTACGAATACAAGATCTGAAGTCATGCTTAATGACGCTATGTGAGTAGGAAATTTAAGCTCATGAAGCCCATGTCAATGCAAACAAAGCCGGAAACCTGTGAACATACATCGTGTCTTCTGTTCTAAAATAATGTCATTAAAGAAGCAAAAGGGGCTTTGCAGGCCTAAGTTCAAACTCAAACTAGATGACTTGATGTACATGAATCTAACAGAACTATATATTAATATAAGAAGCTCAAGTTTACCAACCTTTTTTGAGAAAGCTGCAAATGGATTAATATCTTCCTCATATATCTTCTTGTACTTGGATTCAACATCTGAGGTAAAACCACTTTCAAGATCCTCAGCGTACTGAAAAGTGATCAAATACTAGAACTCAGCTTCAAGAACCTAAAGACAGTAAACGAGAATAATGAAAACTACTAAAAAGAGGTACCTTTCTTGATCCTCTAGAAATTACTTTCTCCTGGTTATAATCCAGAACATAACGAATCTTTCCATAAAGTTTAACATTATCAGCTTTTGTTTTCTCCAGTTCTGCTGTTAGCTCCCCTATCTTCTCCTTTAATTGCCTTATTTCCTGCAAAATGTGGAACCTTAAACAATATAATTTTGCAGAAACCATAATCTTAAGCATACAATAAAAATTCCATTGAATAAAAAATAACATCAAACGCAAGTATGAGCAGACATGTAAACAACATACTTCTTCAGTTTCTCGCAAACGTGCCCTAAATCGATCACGCTGGTTGCATATCACCTTCAGCATTGAGCTTTGGTCTTGATCTGAGGAAACTTGTTTCTGATCTAAGTTCTGCTCCAGAATAGGAAATGGATTAACAAATCATTAACAAACTCATGAAAATTGAACTACATCATTGCAAAACATACTTCAATTTGATGTCAATATTTTTCTTGTCTATAAATATTTTATTATGGTCCATGGTATCATGAATTTTAATGCAAGTTTAACATCACCAATCAGAAACATCATTCTTACAACAATATTTCCTCCATGCGTGTCCCTACAGTCTCAACAGGTAACCATCTCAATGAATGCTTAGGGGCAAATGAAGCTATAAATTCTTTCCTAACCTAACATTACAACGATGAAAATCGAATTAGTAAGTGTTACTTTAATTCTTTACATGTATCTAATTTTTCAATTAAAGTTGGACAATCTGACTTCTTAAAGAGGCCCTTTTGTAAAAGAAAAGGAATTAAGAAACAAGGAAGCAAAGCAAAAATACCTATTTTCTTTGATACTAAGTTAAATTTTACTTAAGAGAATATATATCCCACTAAGTTGTATGTGTAAAGCAACAAACAAAAGCAAATATACCTCAGAAATTTCATTCCCTGCACTCTCTGAAATATCCCAATCATCAAAAAGAGTCCCTTTCCGTTCTTTGGAACTATAACCCTGCGTTATAGGGGAAAAAAGGATTGAGATGAAAACAAAAGGCTGCACAGTGGGGGCCCGCACAAACTAAGAATTGTTATGTTGATTCCAATATCATTATCTCCATGGAACATCATAAAGCTACCTACAAATTGATAGTTTCAATCTTTCACTGGGTAACAGCGTAAGGGAATTCGCATATATGCAAATTATTCAAGGAAAATGCTGTAAGACGCACACAATGAAGTTGGTTAAAAAAAAAAAAAGAGACATTTTCAAAATGCCAGAAGAAATTGATCCAAACCTTCAATATATCATCTTCTAACTTCTGGATCAGCTTTTGTTGTTCGTTAACCTTTTCTGTGAGTTCTATTATTTTGCCTTCAGCTGTTTCCAGCAGAGACACTTTCTCGGAAAGTTTGACCTGAAAACCAGTACAAGATACAAGATCATGGCTAGTACATGATAATTAAAACACACCAAAAGCATCAAAATATAACTCCTACAAAAAATTTTCAAAGAATACAGTATGATAACTTGATAACGACAGATACCCACAAGTTGACTTCTTATAGTTTGACGTAGACTAGACAAGATAGCCATTATCCATTCATATGTACCCTTGTTTGAGAAAATAGAAAGAACGAGGGAAGCAAAGCACCCAAAACACAATTCATACCTTCAGCTGTGTGAGTTCATGTTCCATTTTCCTGTTTTTATCAAGAAGAAGAGACTCCATTTTACTCATCTCTTCCCCAGTTGTAGCAGCTTCCCAATCTTCTGCCTCGATTGAATTATAACCTACTGCCTACACACCCAACAATGAAAGAAGGATACAATGAGATGCTATCAAGCACGAAGAAACAAGAAAATAATAATACAGTCACACACAATATAGCAACATTTTTAAACTGCAAAAACCAGAAGACCAAGGCAGACAGTTATTTTTCCTTTTTTTTTTTCTTTTCTTTCTTTTTCCATGTTGAAATTTAAAACAAAATAAACAGACCACTGGATTGAAAAGTACACCAGTTAGAGTATAACTATTACTATAACTTAAGCACAGGCTCATCCTCCGCATTCTTATTTCTGTTAAATTGCATTATATACACTCTTAAATCACGTGATACTAAAAAGGTTACAAGTCACCATAGCAGAGCAAAAATGTTGCTTAAGTGAATTATTAAGCATTCCTACATGCCAAAAACCATATATTCAAGTGTCAAACAAATATTGGTATTGATGAACAGATTTAAGCTCAATTACTTTCACCACTTGCTTCTTGCTTCCTAAAAGTTGCTAAAATGTAAAAGCCACGAGTAAAAAGCAACATCATATTTAACTTGGGGGAAAAAAAAAAGAAAGAAAGAAAGAAAAGAAAAGAGCCAATGGCTACATATTAAAAAATTATCTTACATAAAAGTAAAATAGTGCACTCTATTATTAAGAAGAGTTAAATTTTTAATGTAAAATCTTCAAGAATTTTATTGTGTGTTTTCTTTCTAAGGAAAAAAATTAAAACACATCTTTTCACAAAAGCAACAAATAAAGGGAATTTCTTCTATTTGTTAGATAATTTGAAGTTGCAAACTATTTTAGCATTCAGCATAGCATCATAGGCTAGAAAACAATCAAACAAAGCAAGATATATGGTTAGCTAGCAGGATTGGTTGAATTTGAGAACTTAAGAAGCATCTTAACTTCAGAAAACTAGATTACACAATTCTGAAAATTGGAAACTGCTGAAATTAAATTAGCCACAGTGATCTATAAACAAGAAACTCTTTAAAGGATGGCTGTACCTGCAAAATTTTCACTTTCTTACGCAAATCATCAACCAACTTTTCTGTTGGCCTTACTTGAAGCTCTTTCTTCATCTCCTCAAGAGCAACTTCCTAGTTTGACATATATGAAGATGGAATATATATATAAACCTTCTTACATATATAAACCTTCTTACAAATTAAGAACATTCATTTTAGCAAATATAAAACTAATACAGAATAAAGAAAGCATCAACTTCGGTAACAGTTTCTATCTCCAATACATTGAATAAAGCAACATGGAAAAATTCTCCAACCTAACTGAAAGTTGATGAAATCTAATAATCACCCCTTGATTACCATAAAAATAGGTAATATTTTAAGAACCAAAACATGGAAATTATATGTCAATGAATAGTTTACAGACTTGTAATGGTAAAATACACTTAGACCAAAATCGTTTTGTCCTTAACATTTAGCACTCCATGGTTTCACTCTGTTATCATGGGTAGTTAAAGAGTCGAGTGAGAAGGGAAAAAATGCCTTCATATGATGTCAAGTGCCAAGAGATGTACTACATGATATTTAAAAAAAAAAATGAGACCACAACGGCATAATTACCCAATTTTCAATAACTAGCAAAATAGGTTATTACACATTGCATTTGATTGGATGAATAAAATAGGAACAAGAATTTTGCACCTTTTCATAGAGCAATGAATTCAATTTCTTGATCTCGTTCACATGTTGTTCTCGCTCATTGGATAAGGTGGTTTCAATATTGTGAAGTTCCATGTTCAGCTCAGAGATTATCTTTTCTTTGGCACTTAGGGATTTTTCGAGGATGGTATTTGAGTCTACACCATCACTGTGTCCAAGAAAATGATGATAAACTTGGAAAAACTTATTGCAAATATTAACAAGGAAACTGTAGAAAAATAACGGCAGTGAAGACATGGAAAAATGAAATAATTACCAATGTGCACACTACCACACCTAGAACAACTTTTGACCAGGGTAGAAGGCAATGATATGATGCAGAGTCAGGAAAACAATTCTAAGATTAAAATATCTCATTAGCATACAACGACATATTTACTTCACATCAAGTGATGTTCTTAAAAGGAAATTTGACATTTCAATTCCACACAGACTGTTTATTCAGCCAGCAGTCAAAGGCAAAGTACAGAAAGGTGGTCCTATCATAACTTAGCTATATAACAAACCAACGAAAGGGAGAAGAGGAGAGAACTTGGAGGGAGGAGGTGAAGGAAGATATGATTTCAAGAGAGTCAAAAAAGCTTAGCTGCATCAAATACCAGAATTCAGTAACTAAAGAGTGAGCATTCTGGATCACAAAAAGGTCTTGGTGGCCTCCTTTAGCCACTTGCATTGTCAGCCCTGCAACTGAAAAATAATATCTCTACAGAATGTTTGAGATTTATTAACTTCAAATGCACGGACAATTTCTGCCTCTAAAGTAGAGGTGGCAAACGGGAAGGTTGGTGTCGGATCAATTTGGGTTCAGGCTGTTTTGGGTTTGGGTCATTTCATCTTTGGGCTATTCCGGGTTCAAGAGATGTAAACATTTCAAGATGCTTTTTGACCTCGAGTTGAGCTCGGATTCAGGTTTTTCGGGCACGGGTAAATTCAGGTTCGGGTCCTTGACTGTTTTTGGTCAAATAGAGTTTGAGTTTGGGTTTAATTTTGCCAATTCTAATTGAAAGTAGATGTTTTTGCTCCTTTGGCATATGTGAATTAGCACTTTCTTATGCCCAAACAACACCCCCAAACATCCCCCCCTCAACATGGTAAGTCCTAGGTCCCAATAACAATAAAAAATCTACACTTTTACATGACACGTACAACGCAACTTTTTAAATAAAAATGAAATCAAGTATCAGATATTAAAGCCTATCAACTAAATAGGTCACCTGTTTCACTCATTTCTTCCACAAAATACAGTAGCAAGAAAGAGAGATTGCATTTCGCACAGATAATTGTACTGGAGTACTTTACCTTCTCTTGTTTTCAGATTCTTCATTTGCTGACTGCAATTGGGAGCGTAGGAGCCCCTGTAGAACATCCAATTACCAATGTGGAACATCAAACCGAAATAAACCAACATACCAAAGGAAAAAGATCCAGAATTTTAATGCATGCAAGCAATTAATATGTTGCAATGAAGTCAGCAGCGTTAATGGCCAGAAAAAAAACAGCTGCATCCACCACAGCACATACATCAGAATAATTATTGCAAGCATTATCTGCTTGGCTGCTCTAACTAGGTGCAAGGAGTCTTTTATAAGCAGCACAATGCAGATATTAAAGCCTTTAATTAAATAATAATTACAGGGGTTGATTGAAAGCCAGATAGTTTCTAGTTGAAGAAAGACAGCTCGGATTGTTTATTTACAGCTAGGTCAGTGTTGACCCCCATGTGCAACTATACGCTCCTCTGATCTCATATTGGCAAATCAAGATCTTAAATGGATGACAAATTTATGGCGTCAAAATAAGCTAAAATATCATATGTTTATTTCACCTTCTCTCTTTCCAGACTAAAAAGCCGTGTTTGGGCTCGCTCTACTTCATCCATCAAAAGGTTGACCTCAGATTGCTTTGCTGCCGTATCTTCCTCTGTATTGTTAAAGACAATGTAAGACACTAGAGGCAAGGGCATATAATCCTAGCAATGAGGGAAAACTTAACAAAAGAAATGAGAATCAAATGACTTTCGACAATTAACGGAGTCTATAACAGATTTGCAGAACAAGACAGTCAGGTCAGCCAATCACCTGACTGAGCACGGAGTTCAAACAACTGGCTCTGTGCAAGTTCATGCAGTTTTTGCATATTTGATACACTTTCTTTAGCTTGCCGTAATTGATCTTGCAAAGATTGCTCCCTTCATGATGTAGATAATTTAAACATTAGGGAACATAATAAAAGTAGTCAAATAACTGGTTCATAAGATAGCTATTTATACACCAACCACTGTAATCGATATTCTGGAGCATTTTTCTGTTACATTCCAACTACCATGCATAAACAAGGGAAGATCTCTAACAAGAGACAGCAATATCTAAATACACCACTTGGAGCAAATGCATACCTGTCTTTTAAGACTTCCAGGGTTTTCTGGTTTTCTTCTGCCAAACTGCGCTGCTTAATCTCCACAATTTCTTTCACTTTTTCCTCCATCTGCATGCATGACCAAGATTAAGTATTCAGTTGTCCATTTCAAAATAAATAAATAAATAACTGGAGGGGTAAAAGAATAAAGTTAAACGAAACTGTTGGGAGGAAATTTGAAGGAGACAATGATTAAACTAGTGATAACTGATGTAGATAAGAATTATGGAACATTGCTGGAACATTTCACTAGACTTTTTATTAAAACAAATTTCTGCCATGAACCCAAACTTTGAACCGACAGGCGACAAGAAGTAAGCATGAAGTAGAGTTTCCGGAAGTTCTTTGGCATACATTGTAAACCACATTTATAACTGAATAAAAAAGTTAATTGTCCTATAATTACAATTGACATTATAATACTTTCCATACACAACATATTAATTCTTATATTTTCCCTGGTCAACACAAGATTATATCTCAAGGCAAAGGA
Source organism: Adansonia madagascariensis (assembly GCA_038381835.1). NCBI lineage: Eukaryota > Viridiplantae > Streptophyta > Magnoliopsida > Malvales > Malvaceae > Adansonia > Adansonia madagascariensis. Next base: position 21,444 of record JBBYHL010356561.1, read on the forward strand.
ACTACATCAACAATTGAACCTAGATGCTGATTATAAAAGGAAACATACTAAGCCGTAAGCCCTCTTTTTTCCATCTTTCACAAGTGAAGAAAGACATATCATTCCATAAATATGACATGCCACAGCTATATTTCAAAAATAATTATAAAGAAAATTTCACTGCAACTGTAGCAGGTATGTTGCCAATTTGACACAAAACATTTTTTTTTTTTTCATTTCTCAAGACTCAAGCACAGGGAACAGAATCCCTCTGCAATTCGCACCAGAAAGATTGAGCAGTTGAATCCTAGAAGCCAATGGAAGATGATAGAGCTTTTTCAAACAGAATAAATAGAGCCTAGAAACAATGATTACCTGAAATAGAAAATCACTCTCTTAACTTCTTTTTCCCTAGAAAAACAAACAAAATATAAAAGAAGAGAAAAATATATGAAGATAAGAGAATCAACCAGATACTGGGCAAGAGTGGTCCCATGAAATGCACCATTTCTCAATTTTTATGCAGCTTGATCTTTCTTAAACATCAGTTTGAGAGAAATGAAAAATTCCTCTCTGATGGTAATGTAACTCCTAGCAACTTAAATAAAGATGCCTATTTGTAAGGGGAAAAAAAACATAAAAGGAAAAGAAAAAAAAAATGGGGATTGGGGGACAAAATTTCAGATTTTATCACAAATTCTCAGGCAAGGTCAATGGTTATGACAACAGGTCAATGTTTTTTTTGCATACTAAACTAGACCAACAAAGCATTACTTCTAATTCTTGAGAAATTCATGTTAAATGATTATTAATATGAAGTCTTTTTTTTTTTTTTGGGGGGGGGGGGGGGGGGGTTTCTTTTTTTCCCAGTTTTT
>JBBYHL010357003.1:0-17098 GCA_038381835.1 Adansonia madagascariensis
AGAGTGTGTCAGGTATGTCTTCAGCTTGGAGGTTGTTACAGCCTTTTTGCCTCATTTCTCAACATGGCAGAACCAATGGGAAGGAGACCAGCTGAGCATGGTAACTGGAGATGTCCCCTAGTCCAGAATGAAAAATAAAAAATGCCCTTGCTTTGTCTCCTAAAGGCATTAGCTGAGCATTGAATTTAAAGGGGACTTCCAGCTATCTCAAGGAGGACTTTCAGCTATTTCAAAAAAAAAAAAAAAAGAAGCTCTCTAGCAATCTTAGAAAAAGCTCCATCAATTCCCAAGAATAATCTAGTAATCCCTAGCTCCAAAACTCTTCCCAAGCACTATTCCATTGCCTTTCATCCTTAACCATATTTCATCCCTATAGCTCACTCAAACAACCACCAAAAAACCTCCAAAAACTTAACCTTTCAAACACTTTCACCCTCAAAACACCCTACCAGCAACCATATTACTAGAAAGCTTCTTCCTTTCATCATTTTCTTGCTAGATAATAGCAAAAAGAGGGAAAAAACTGAGCTTAAAGTCACTACTTTAAGAAAGGAGAAATAGTTCAAGCTTTTTCGGTATATTTTCTACTTTTTTCCATGCATTTTCTATTTTTATCATCTACACCATTTTAGTGAGCCCTTGCAGCCATGACCCTCCTAAGACTCTTATGCATTATTGTTACCTTGGTTGTGATTGTCATAAGAATCTTGATGACCCTCTTGATACCTTGTTGTTGTTTGGATATGCCAACATGCCATACTTCATTTTTATCACTATGCAACCTCTGTTCATGCATTTCTTGCCATGTTGCTTCCATATTCACATATTCATCGCATATTTAAATGATCACCTTAAAATGTCTTATGTATGTTCATGCATTTTCTTGTTTTTTAAGGAGTCTCATGACATAAAAATGTTGCCTTGACAACTCCAGCGTGCATTACTTTGTTTAAATATGTTCATATCATTTCCATGCACCTTATTTATCATCTTCTTACTTTTTTGTCACCTATTTCCTTGTCAAGCTGTCCATTTTGTGCGGTTGCATGTTTAGTCCATGTTCATCTTTGTGTGTGTTGTATTTTGTTCATGACATTTTTGTCAAAGTGGTTGATTGTTTACTAAAAACCCAATTTTTAGAAAAATCCTCAAGTTAAATTCATGCTACCTCTAATAGATGAAGAATAACATGGACTTAATGCTTTCATAAAATTATTCTTCCAATCTTGGGGGAAAAAAATTTTAGCTTTGGATTCATGATAACATAAGTTTAAAGATGCTGTTTTTCAAGCAAACAATAACCTCCTTTAGTCGAAAAATATACTAAGCCTTGATCTTGAGTTTAACACCTTTATGGCATGGTCAATTGGTTGTTTCATCATCCCAAACTACTAAGGGGTTGTGGAATGAGCTTGTGATGCCTGTTTCATTATTTCCCTTGTGTTATGGATGTTTGAATGTCCATAATTCGAGTTTGACCCCCAAGAAACCCAAAAAATTGAATAATCCCTTGTTTTTGCTTTGGCAACATAGTAGTCTAAATTTGAAAAATCATTTTCGAACCACAAAATATTTTCCTTGATTTTTTTAATATTTTTCCCTTAAAGAGCATCGAATTACCTTTTTAAAGGTGTCTTGTCTGCCCTCGGATCATCCTCGATGATGAAGTTATGACTTTTCAAACCTTTGATGTTTGAAATCCCTAGAACGAATGTGCAATGTTCTGTTTTGGGCCATTTTGGCCATCCAGATGATTTTTATGAAGCTTTTAAATGTTTTTCCTAAACATTTTGCAAAATTCCCTTTTTGGAAAGGTATTGTTCGTAATTTAACGGTTTCGGATGAGCTCGAAATGATTTTTCAAATTTTAGTGTGCATTTTCCCCTGTACATGCTGCCAGTATTGAGACAGATCAAACTTCAAAAATTAAGTCCACCTAGAAAGTGATTTTCTAGGATTTTTGAAATATTTTTACATTAAACCTTATTGAGTTACCTTCCCAGCGGTACCTTGTTGACCCCTTGCAGCCTTTGGATGCAACCGAAATAAATTCGAGAAAGGAGATGAAAGATGTTGTCCCCTGTTTTTAACTTAATTCCAAATCTCTTTTTATCAAAACATTCGAATGTCTCGAAATACACCCAATTGGTTCCCTCACAACACAAGCCCTTTAGACCTAGATCAAGGCTAAAATAGAAAAAGTGATTTCATACTAGATATCTTTTTCCTTCATATTAAAATTTTCGTTAGTGGAGATACTCCAACTCCATTGCTTCGAGGGGATACTCCAACCCTATTTTCAACTTAAAACCTAAATTTTATTTTTGATTCCACCTTTAATATTCTTAATCCTCATCTAAAACTATAAAAAAAATTTATCTTTGGGGATACTCCAACCACACTACTCCGAAGAGATATTCCAACCTTGTTTTTCATTAAAAATTTGAATTTTCTCTTTATTCCTAAATATTTTCCTAACTCTATCTTTGGGGATACTCTAACCCTACCTCTCTAAGGAGATACTCCAACCCTGTTTTTACGTTAAAACAAATCCAAAATTTTCCCCCTTCCGGATACCTTAGACTGCTTTGATTAAAATCATCTTCGTCTCTCAAATTGCTATCAAATCTAGACCTGTCTCTAACTTGTTATCGCGGTTATTCTTTAATAATCGAAGATAATTATGAGACACATTCCGGTCGTCCTTTCTTTTTATGTTCTTTTGTTTGTAATTGTTTGTTTATGATATTATTATATTCTTTTTTTATCTTACTAACACATTTCCTTTTTGTAGTGATTATTGTGCATTCATATTTAAAATATGTTTTCCAATGAAATTTACAAGGCCATGTTCTGTGTTGGTATCTCCCTAGTGCCTAATACGGAATATCTAAATTTTTAAAATCCAATCCAGCATTGTTTTCATTAAAATCCCTATGTTCTTCACACCTTCGAAGCGCATAGGTGATATAATTTTCTTTAAAAACCTGAATCTAAATTTGCAAAACTTCATGCATTAAAGGGAATTATAGCTAAATAAAGACTAAATGGAACCCATTCAACCAAGACCAAAGTGAGACATAGTTAGTTAGTATCAATTTCAAGCGTAATAGGGGTCCTAATCCTTCCTTGCATGTAACCAACTCCAGAACCCCACTAATGAATATTTGGACTTTATAGACCTTGAAATCGATGTTTCGAGTTTTGTAATTTGGAACATTGTTTTCAACAAGCATTCGATCCTACCTAGCCTAAAATGATTGGTGGCGACTCCAAGTTTATGGCCACTTTATGGTGGCCAGCCGAGACTCGATTGGATAAGTGATTCACCTAACGGTCTCCATCTCCTTTATATTACTATGCCTAATTCAAATCCTGATCATGGGATAACTCAAAGGCTCGACCATAACCAACAATCACTTATTTTTAGTCAAGCACGCTATGCCCTTTGAATCGTCTAAAGTTTTAAAGGCGGGCACGTGGCAATAGCTTGGCGACTCTACTAATGACAACTTAGAGAGTTAGTCTTATGACTAGCTACTTCTTACTCGATTCTTGGTTTTTCAGTCTCTATAATTATTTAGATATAATTCCCCTTTACTTTTAACTACTGATATCTATTGTTTATGCTTTTGATTTAAATAAACATAGTACTAGGGGAGTAAAACAAAAAAGGTTTGATTGTTTCCCTAACACACACTGTGCACTTGCATTTTCCATTAGATTCCCACTAAAGACCATGGCGTGACTAGCATTCTAATTATTAGGAGGAAGTGAGCCATCTGCCTTTATAAGTAACCCTTCACATAGGCATGGCAAGACCTTCAGGGGTGTAAACTACCTATGTCTCTAGTAAGTACTCTCTGCATTTGCATAAGGAATCCGCCAGATCGAACCCGTTCCACCAAACCCACAATGGGCCTAGGATCAAAGTGCCTCGGCTATCCTTATCGGATGGAGGAGTGATTCGGATATCAAATTAGGCATCAACTTAAACCTATATAGTGAACCCCATAAGCTAAACTTGGTAAAACCATACCAGATTACTACTAGAATAACTCAGAGAGTAGGATCACTTGGGGAAACACTTCTTACCTTTACTCTTATATACCATGTTTACGTGGGCGATGATGGGTGAACATTGTCACCCGCATTTGTCATTTTTATTTTTATGATTATTCCTTTAAGAATGTTGTTATGTTCAATGACAAATCTTCTTTAATAAATGGGTGATGGTGAGCAAGTGCCGTTACTTATAATGCCATCTTAAAATAGTGATATCTGATCGAAATAAGCTATTATACTGTCTGAACGATGGCGTAGCATGTATTTAACATAGATGGTGATGAACGAACGTTATCTTCTAAATGGTTAGTCTTAATCCTAGTGAAGTATCATGTTACTTCATGGAGAGATAATTTTTAATGCAGACACGCCGTTATATTGTTCCAACATTCATGATCATTATGTCTGCCCCTAAACATCATACCACCTATTCTCGAGGCAAAGTTTATGATGCACTTTTGTTGACATTCTTTCATTACTCTATCTTTGTCCTTATTATTATGTATAATTACTAACTCATTTCTCTTTTTCTTTTCTTTATCATGCATGCATCATTTCATCATAATCATCATTAGCATAGGACAATCAGTGTTCATCAAGGGGTGTCTGTCATGGAGCAACAATTCACTTCAAACCTAAAACTTTTTGAAAAAGTTCGATCATGGTAAAAGCACTAGCAGCATGAAGATGAAGACGCTCTGAAACTCGAGTATGTTTCAACAATGCATGAAAGGGTCAAAATAGGGTGCCATCAGAATTACTAGTAAAAGCTAAAGTATGTATGGAAAAGCTAGGATAATATCGAAAATGGGTTATTCACAAAGAGATATAAAAACATTGCTCTTTTATTCTAAGCCCGTTTGGATGTTAGCCTATTACAAATAGTATCTCAATTTTGGAATTCAGCATATCGATGTTTCACTTTCAATCATGAAGATTTAGTCCACACAGTAGACGAATACATTGCATTACTCAACATTAAGAGAGCCAAGGTCGATAGAATATACTGCAAGGCTTTGAACCCCCCAACTTTTAAGAAAAGATTAGCCCAGATTCTCGATGCACCAGAGGCTTGGATTGAGAGTCACATTAAGATGAAGGGGAACAGTGAGTGCATTTCGTGGTCCACTTTAAAAGAGGTAATGTCAAATATCGTTGACCTTTAAAAGGTTCAAGATATCTATGTTCTGGAAATATATGGTCTAGTCATATTTCCAAAAACATTAGCTATAGTAGCAGATCTTTTCTCTCGATTATGCTGCAACATCAACCTTGCAGTGATTGTCATTATTGAGACTATTCGAGCTCTCAATTTTTACAAGAAAATGGTTACGGGATGCTTCATCAAATATGCACCACTCTTTCATAGTTGGCTTGTTCATCACTTTTATCCTGAAAAAGCTAGATGTCGTGCAACTTCTTACCTAACTTTAGCCCTATCTCCAAGGTCCTTAAGAAAGAATGGCCTTATGACATGTCTGAAGAGTAATGGGTCCAAAAATTTCAAAATTTCAAAGGGGAAGAGGTAACATGGAAGGCCATTTTGTTTTCCCCACAAACAGTCATATACCAAGGTAGAGATTTTAGCTGCATGTCACTCATGGGATTATAGGGAAGCACCAGCTACACACCCATTCTAGTCCTTTGGCAATTCTAGTACTGATAATTCATCCCCCTTGTCCAAGACCTAGAGTTATGGGATTTGGACTATAGCAAGCCCGATTACAAGTCAAAAGTTCAGCTAGCCTTTCATGCATAGAAACAAACCCATTGCATGAAGAGATATTGGAGAGGGTGTAATATGACCCCAAGTTATGATGAATGGAGGATCCGTTGCATTAATGATGCCTTGCCCTTGTTCGATGTTGTGACATCACAAATACTAGTTGATGAATTTCCCTCAGAGATTGAATTGTTCAAGCTAGAGTTCAAATAAAAAAAGGCAACCTCTGCCAAAGAGATCTCACACCTAAAAGTAAAGAATAAATGAACATCTACCTTAGGGATGGGGAAGTGAACTGAGCAATCAAAGAGTAAAATTATCTTAAGGAAGATTTTGAGAGTTTGAGGAAAGATTATGTGGCACTTAGTAAAGCAAGCAAGTCCTAAAGCCTTAAAAAGTCATTAGTTGAGTAGGAAACAAAAATTAATAAACTTAAGAAAGAACTGCACCGATGTAAAGAAAAGGTTAAAATCTATAAGGAGAAGCTCGTTAGAACTTGTGCCCTTGTATCAACTTATTAGAGGAAGAATGGATGATTAGAAGCTGAGTTTGAGATTTAAGGGCAAACCATGTTGAGAATGAGACTCTAACATTCAGAATTCAAGAGCTAGAGCATTTTTTTCAAGCTAACCAAGACTAAATCGATGAACTAGTGAGAGCTTTTGAATGGTTGGAGCAAGAATGGCTCTAGGGGATGATCATGCATGACAAAACTCTAAGGACCATAATCATAATCTCCCTGAGTAGATTCAGGTGGCCCAGTTGGAAGATGAACATATGATGGATGTGGCATGATCCTTGACATGCAATATTTTACCTATTGGAGACCATGAGCAAGACTTGTTGTATTTCTTGGACCATGTAATCTAGCAATGTATCAATGTTAGGCATTTTTGAATGTAATCATGTGAAATCCAGACATTTTTTTGCTTCAATAAATGACACTATTGGTGGGGCTGCCCCTTAATCCAATTGTCCTTTTAGCGTGAGTTACTAAGCTAATTTTTTCATTGTTTTATTCATTCATTTGTCTTCATGATTGCATATTCACTCTCATTGCATCAAACATGCGCATGGCACATCACAAGAGCCTAATCTAGTAATACTTTTAAAGTGAAGGTTCTCTAAAACCTAGAACATAAGTTCGATATCAGCATAACGCTCGCAATCATCGAAAAGTGATGGAAAACAATCACCAAAGTTGCATTGAGAAACTTGAACTCATATATAGGGAGTCTCTAAAATAATCACTCCGTAGGAATGAAGAACTTCAAGCTCAGATTACAGAGTTAACTAAGCTATTATCTAAGGCTTTGAAGGAGTAGGGCAAACAAGTGCAGTCAATGTAGGAAAAGAATTGGCCAATCCTGAAAGAAATTTAAATGGTGGTACTGAAGCCATCAATGCTTAAGAAAAGGCATCGCATGGACAACGTCTTCCAGCAACAAATATCCCATCAATTAAGCCATTTGTTTACATTAACCCTACAACAACATCCTGTCTAGTTTAAGAATTTCAGGGTATAGGTTCTTCACCGATAAAGCTTATAGTCCTAGACCTTAATGAGCAAATGGAACTAGAAAAAGCAAAAAGGTCATTAGAAAGTGATAAAGAATTGAACAAATATCAGTCACTAGAGAATTGTCTTTGAGCTATTAAAAGAAGTGACGAATTTAGGATTGTGGATGCTAAATCACTGGGATTGGTTTTGAGTCTCATTATCTTGCCTAAGTTCAAAGTGCCTGATTTTGAAAACTATAATGGGACTACTAACCCCACTACCCATCTTCACATGTACTACCGTAAAATGGTCAGGTATAAAGAGAATAAAAAACTATTGATCCATTACTTCTGAGATAGTCTGACTAAAGTAGCCTTCCGATGGTATATATGGCTTAATCTCGTAAGAATTCAAACATAGGCAGATTTGGCATGCACATTCTTTGAACAATATAAGCATGTGTTTGATTGGGCTCCAGATCGTCTCTCTCTCATGAACATGAAAGAAATCCTTTGAGAGCTTTAGGCAATATGCTTAAAGGTAGAGAGAGGAAGTAGTTTAAGTTCATCCCTTTTTGACTGAAAAAGATAGTCATGTTTGTCGACAACCTACAAGCTCCCTACTAGAAAAGGCTAGTAGGAAATGCCATGCAAAATTTTGTTAATATGGTTATATCGGGTGAAATGATTGAAAATGCTATTACGAATGGCAGGATATCCATTAGAAAATCATTTGGATCAATCAAGAAGATAGTAAATAAAGGTAAAGAGAAAAAAGTGAATGCTATTGGTGAAAGTCATGCCAAGTTTAATTAAAGTTCACATCTAGAGCAGCTTACGTATCTTCAAGCATGTTGAATACGAGTCTTAATCCTTACTCGCCCGTACCACAATCGGTTTACCTCATCGAGTTTGCTCCATTAATGAGTTTTATGCCATATCTTGCTTAAAATACGATTCAAAGTGCATAATCTCACAAAATCAATAATGCAAGAGCTCCAAATAATTAAGAAGCACCCTAAGAAAGGGAGCACTTTGAACCACTCCCTTACTCCTATAAAGAGATTTACGCTTGTCTATTAGGAGGTAAACTAGTGGCCCTAGTACTCATAAATCCAAGATCACCACATACCCCAAATGGTATGATAAAGATGCCTGTTTGAGTACCATGCTGAAGCACAAGGCCATTCCATTGAAAACTGCACTTTATTTAAGAGACAGATATAGGGTCTACTAGAAAAATGAGTGATCAAGGTTGAACAAGGGTCTGGACCCAATGTTGGATCTAATCTATTGCCTAACCATGCTGAATCGATAGTGAATGTGATAATAGATGAAAAAAGTTGTTAGATAAAAAAAAAGCATTAAAAAAGTTAAAACAATTATGAGTAAGGTTTGGCAAGCTTTTGTGAGCGCTGGAATAGTCTCAGATTTAAAAAATTAGAGCAAAAAAAATCATTGAGCTATCTTGCTGCCATTGTGATCACAGGCATAATTTGCAGTAATGCTCATTATTCTTAGAAATAGACCAATCTTAGATTGAGTTTTATAAGGAGTGGGACAAACATATCAATCCATCTATTAATGCCACAGATAAGGAAAGGCCTACTGATGACCGGATCTCAAGTTATCTGTCTCTTATGAGCATAGAAAAAAGAGCTGATGAAAGTTTCAAGCAATATGCTTTGAGATAGATGGAGGAAGCTATCTGGATTCATCCCTTATTGATAGAAAAAGAAATGATTGTCAGATTCATTGACACTTTGCAAGCCCCTTACTATGAAAAGGTAGAGAAAAGCTTTTTAAAGAACTTCACAGATGTAGTCATACTTTGTGGAATGATTAATAAGGCTATGAAAAAGGAATCCGCCAGAAGAATTATGTGTAAAGGCAAAAGGAAAAAAAATAAAGGCTAGTCAACAACCAAAATCTAGCATTGATGTCAGTTCATCTCACATGCTGAATTAGTTCTAAAGAGAATGCTTATTGCAGAGAACTGCGAGATTGTAGAAAACATAGAAAAAGATAGAACGCTAATGAATTTGGTTTGGCAAATCCTGGTGCAAGCTAAACTACTTGATGCAACCAAGAAGATAAAGGAAAAAATTGATGACTTCTGTGATTTCCATACTGTTTATAGACATACTCTTAAGACATGCAAAGAGTTTCATGCTATGGTACAAAGGATGATGAACAAGGGTAGCATCGAATTCTACGATGAAAAGTGAATTATGCATACGAAGTATGCAAATGCAACACCGTTTGCCAACACTGTGAAAAAAGAAAAGGGCAATCCTCCTTACAGGATTGGAAGGCCATTGATCTTATACGATAACCCATCGAAAGTCAAAGCTATCCCTGTTTAGCCCACGCTAAAGATGACCATTCAACTTCTATCTCCTTTCCTTTACGACGATAAGGCAGTTCCATGGAACTATGAAAATAAAACCTTAATCATCGGAGTATCTAGTCAGCAAGCAGTAAGTGTAGACCTTTCAAAGCTTAAGTCACCTAACTCGGAGCAGCATATGTTATGCCCCAGCAGCATCGAGAAGTGAAACTTAGTAATAGAATACTAGTTTTATTCCTCAAGCACTGAAATCTATAATTAAAAACTCAAGTTTGGTAGTTTTCAAGGAGCCAGTGAATAAGAAAGAAGCTATAAAATTCCTCAAGTTCATCAAACACAGTGAATACAGCATCCTCGATCAGTTAAACAAAACTTGCCAAGATATTTATGTTGTCACTACTGCTGAATTCTAAAGCTCACAAGAATGCCCTTCTCAAGGTTTTGAATGAGGCCTATGTCCATCCCGATATTTTTATAGGTCAATTGGATCACCTAGTGAGCAACATCACTGTCGATAATTACATATCTTTCAGTGATGATAAAATATAGCATGAAGGAAGAGAAAACTACAAAGCCCTTCATATCACCATATATTGTAAAGGCACCATGTTACCCAAGGTGCTTATTGATGACAGGTTGACTTTAAATGTAATGCCTGTGTCATACTTGAATAAGCTTCCCATTGATGCATCTTATATCTAGAATAGTTGTATGATTGTGGGAGCGTTAGATGGAACTTGTAGGAACGTTGTGGGAAACATTGCCAATCTAGTTCAAATCGGCTTATGTACTTACGAAGTTGACTTCCATGTGATGGACATTACTTCATTGTATAACAGTCTTTTAGGAAGGCTATGGATACATTCTGCAGAGGCAATATCGTCATCTTTGCACCAAATGTTGAAATTCATCTTCGAGAATAAAGTTGTCAGTATCGGAGGAGAAGAAGATATCATTTTTACTATAACTAATGCCCCATATGTTGAACCTGACAAAGAAATCGCATAATCTTAGACCTTTCTCTATATATTTTTCCACCTATATTGTTTTTTTTTCATATTTTTAGTACCCAGATGAATTGAATATTCATATTGAAACTTTAAAAGTCAATTTCGAGCAACTAATCTGTGCCGGTAGGTTGAATCTGAAGAAGATCTTAAAAAGAACCCCATACCTCTAGACCTGCTAAGACTAGTTAAATAGGAAGAAAATCAGATATTACCTTATGAAAAACTCACCAAAGCCATAAACTTTGGAATAAAAGAAAATAAGAAAGAAGTTAAAATTGGAGCCTCCATAAAACCATCAACTTGAGCCGAACTAATAAGTTTCCTTAAAAAATACTAGGGCGTGTTCACCTAGTCTTACTAAGACATGCCCGGATTAGATGCCAACATTTTGGTCCATAAACTTCCCCTCAAACCCGATTATAAGCCTATACAATAAAAGCTCAGAAGGATGAAACCTGAATTACTTTTGAAGATGAAAGAAAAAGTGAGGAAACAATTTAATGTAGGATTTTTTGAGGAAACCAAATATCCTAAATAGGTAGCCAATATAGTCCCAGTTCTTAAAAAAGATGGTAAAGTGCGAATGTGTATAGATTATAGGGATCTAAACTGAGCCAACCCAAAAGATAATTTTTTTTACCTCACATTAACACTCCAGTAAATAGTACTACAAAAAATGCACTATTTTTCTGCATGGATGTGTTTTCGAGCTATAACCAAATCAAAATGGTAGCTAAAGACATAGAAAAGACCACCTTTGTAATCATGTAGGGCACTTTTTGCTACAAAGTGATGCCTCTCGGGCTTAAGAACGCTAGGGCAACCTACTAAAGGGTAATGGTAACATTGTTCCATGATTTCATGTGCAAGGAAATCGAGGTGTATGTGGATGGTATGATTGCCAAATTGCCAAAAGAAAGTGAACATGTGGCTAATTTGCAAAAACTCTTTCAAAGGCTTCACAAATACTAGTTCAAGCTAAATCCTGCTAAATGCATATTTGGGGCCACATCTGGTAAGCTATTAGGTTTAATTGTGAGCAAGAAAGGAATAGAAGTTGATCCTGATAAGGTTAAGCCCATTCAAAATCTGCCACCATCTTGAACCCGAAAGGATGTGAAAAGTTTCTTAGGAAGGTTGAACTATATAGCCTAATTCATAATCTTAGTTGGCTGACAAATGCAATATGATCTTTCAATTACTTCAAAAATAAAATCTTGAAGAATGGAATCAAGAATGCAAAGAAGCTTTCGATAAAGTCAAACATTACTTTTCAAACCCTCCAATACTTGTGCCACCAATGCCCAATCGATCGTTAATCTTGTATCTATCGATTTTTGACAAGTTGATAGGCTTTTTATTAGGTCAGCATAACAAATCAAGTAAGAAGGAATATGCTATCTATTACCTGAGCAAGAAGTTTACAGAATATGTAGAGAAGCTATGTTATGCTCTAGCTCGAACAACCTGAAGGTTAAGACAGTACATGCTCTGCCACACTATGTGGTTAATCGCCAAACTTGATCCCATTAAGTATTTGTGATAAGCTCTCGCCTGATCCAGGAGGTTAGCTAGGTAGCAAGTCCTACTTTTTGAGTATCGTGTATGTGAACTAGAACACCATCAAGGGTAGCGCAATAGCAAACTTTTTATCAAGCCAAGCAACAGATGACTATCAGGCTTTAGACTTTGAATTTCCTAAAGAGGACTTATGTGCATATCTGAGGTAGAAAGCATTATCAAATGTAGGTCATCTTGGAAAATGTACTTTGATGGAGTTTTAAACACCACTAGGGCATGGAATTAGGGTAATTCTTATCTTGCCCAATTTAACTTCGACTGCACTAACAATATAACTAAATATGACTAATAGCCATTCAAAGGGGCATTCAAACACTGCAAGTGTTTAGAGATTTAGCCCTTGTCATTTACCAATTAAAAGGAGAATGATAAGCACGTGATGCTAAACTGATCCACTATGGGAATCTGATATCCGAGCTTAAAAAAAGAGTTTGATAATATTAGCTTTCAACATCTACTTCGAGAAGAAAACCAAATTGTTGATACCTTGGCCATTTTATCATCTATGTTTAAAGTCACTTGAGAATTGAACGTCACTTATATCTAAATGAGTATCTAGATAGCCCTGGCACATTGTCAGAATGTTGAAAAAGAGAAAAATGACTTGCCATGGTATCTGACATCCTTCAATACATCAAGGATTAGCAATACCCAAAAGGCGCCACTAAAACTGACAAGAGAACTATTCGATGATTAACTGCGAGCTTTATTTTGATAGAGGGATTTGTACAAGAAAGGCTAGGATCAAGTGTTACTCCAATGTGTGGATGCCTTCGAAGCCAAAAGAATACTTGAAGAAGTCCATAAAGAAATTTATGGTATGTATGCTAATGGGTAGCGACTGGTAAAGCAAGTCATACAATTATGCTACTATTAGTTGACCTTTGAGAATGATTGCATTTACTATGCTCGAAAATACCACAAATGCCAAATCTACATGGACAAAATCCATGTCCCATCAACACCTCTACATGCTTTGATAGCTCTATGGCCTTTTTCTATATGGGGCATGGAGATGATCAGACCAATTACCCTTAAGGCTTCCAACGAGCACTGCTTTATGTTAGTTGTTATCAATTATTTCACTAAGTGGGCAAAGGCAGCTTCATACGCCAATGTCACCAAATCGATTATATGCAAATTTGTGGAATAGGACATCATTTGTAGATATGGTCTTCCCGAACAAATCATCACAAATAATGTGCATAATCTAAAAAACAAGCTGATGCAAGCCATCTACTCTCAGTTTAAGATTTAGCATCGAAACTCTATCCCATACTATTTGAAAATGAATGGGGCGGCTAAAGCAACCAATAAGAATATCAAGAAGATAGTTAAAAAGATAACCGAGACATACAAAGATTGGTATGAAAAGTTACCTTTTGCATTACATGCCTATCATACAGCAATACGAACTTCCATGGGTGCTACACCTATTTTTTTTGGTCTATAGCATGAGGGCTATCCTACCAATCGAGGTTGAATCCCTTCACTTAGAATCTTGATGGAATCATAACTTGAAAAGGTTGAATAGGTTAAGAGCTGATATGAGCAACTCAATCTCATCGAAGAGATATGAATTAAAGCCATCTGCATCAAAAGCACATGATAAGGGCCCATAACAAAAAGGTCCATCCTCGTCAGTTTTAGGAAGCTGACTTGGTACTTAAATAAATTCTCCTGATCTATAAAGATGTTCGAGAAAAATGGACCCCAAATTGGAAAGGGCCATATGTGGTGAAGCATGTATTTTCTAGAGGAGCCCTAATCTTAACCGAAATGGATGACAGTGACCTACCTAACCTTGTGAACTTTGGTTTTGTTAAGAAACACTATGACTGAAAGGATTTTAGGATAAAAACCCGAAAGAGCATCCTATTTCCTCTTTTTTCTTCCACTCTCTAAAACAAAAAAAAAAGAAAAAAAACACAAAAAAAGAAGAAAGAAAAAACACAAAAAAAACAATAAAAAAAAGAAAAAAAAAACCAAACCTTTTTACTCGAATTGAGTCATGCCCAAAACATCACCAGCCTAAAACCAATTTTCTCTATATTCATAACCTTGACCAGGATGTGAAATCATAACCTAATCCACCTATTCTATGCTGACCTACCCTACTAAAACTCATCCTTATATTCACCCAAAAATAGAAATTACCTAATTTTGAGGCCTCCATCCCACTATGGGTCAATCTGAAAAATCTTTTTGTGAGTCAATCAACACTAAAAGGATTAATCACTCGAGAGAAATCTCCTAAAGTACTTAGTAAAGGATTCATGTCATCAGCATTAAGGGCTAATAGACCATGAAGACCTTTCTTATCTTTTTTGTATTTCTAAAAAGTTTACCATAACTTATACCATTTTTTTGAATGAAATACAATTACTTGATTTATCATAAAATCTTTTTGTAACCCTATATTCCATGATTGCATCATGCTTATCATTTAATTGATAATGCTTATAAATGAACAAAATTGATAATAGGATATCCTAGCATCACTTGGAAAGATATAATTTCTCAAAGTTTTTGTTTCATGTCTAAAGACTAAGAATGAACTCTTGGGGCCACAATCGATCTTGCCTTAGGACTCCACATATTAAAAATGTGCACAACACCTCATCTAGTAAACGATCATGGATTTCTTGTACCTTCAAAAAAGGAACAACCTTAACATTTAAAGCCTCTAGAAATCTAGAGTAAGATTGACAAACCCTAGATAAAAGGTCAGCTTATCAAACTCACAAAAGAGAAAATAGTTGAAGAAGGCTAAAATCAATCGCTGGATTAGGCTTTTAAAGTCATTACCCTTGCATCATTTAGGCAGATACTTGCATTCCTATGCATTATGCAGTATTTAACATCCTGTAGGTACCAGCTGTCGCATATAGAAGTCAAATTTGTAGGGAACCTAAGGTATAATTTTTTGTTTTCAAAAAACCTCAAAAGGCCACAAGTAAGTATCTTTGACCTTACGAGCTTATTGAAAATCACCCGAGAGAGGTATCTAAACTGATTTTCTTCTAGTCCTCAAAGAGCAAGACACTTTTGTTTTTTTACTATAAAGCTTACATAAGCTAGTGGCACTATGTCAACCTATCTCAATCCACGAAGAGCTGGATGCCTATCGCATCAAAGCATACACAAGCTAGTGGCACTTGTCTACCTCAGCCATAAACAACTGGACGCCCATTGAGTCAAAGCCCAAACAAACTTGCAGCACCTACTTACCTTAGTTCTCAAAGAGTATGATGCTTTTCTTGACTTACCGTAAAGCCCACATAAGCTGATGGCACCTACTTACCTTAGTTCATAAAGAGGTAGATAATTTTCTTACCTTAGTCCATGAAGAGCTGGATGCCTATCGAGTCAAAGCCCATACAAGCTGGTGGCACTTGTTTACCTTAGTCTATAAAGAGTTGGACGTCTTTCCTTACCTACCTCAAAGCCCATACAAGCTGGTGGCACCTGTCTACCTTTGTCTACAAAGAGTTGGACATTTTTCCTTACCTATCTTAGAGCCCACACAAACTGATGGCATTTGTCTGCCTTAGTCCATAATGAGTTGGACGCTTACCTACCTTAAAGCCTATACGAGAATATAGCACTTGTTGGGGTTAACTAGAAAGTAACCTAGTAGAGAGGTCAAACCTTATAAAACTTATTGAATTTTTTCTGCAAGTATATTTAGTCTATCTTGACGTAATGTTAAATAGCTCTCTACTTCTGTGTAGGCACATGGAACCATTATCTTACCCAAAAAAATGGTGTCTGTTTGTCTTTGCCCTGTTCTTAATACCTAGCAATTACCAAAGAAAGGTAGTTGTAGATATCTCATTTTGTCTGGGCCTACTTTTGGTACCTTAAGACTCAATTGAAAGATGATAAAATAAGAAAATTAAAATAAAATTGAGGGATAATGGTCGGGTGCCATGTCGTTAGACATTATTAGACAACACGACGCCAGGCAAACAAATTTTTTGGGAAGGTCTATAGGTCGTATTGAAAAAAATGTAAAATGAGGCATCAAAGGCCATTTTTCATAGTATCACTAGAGTCATTCAGATGAGTACATGGATTAATTTCCCACTGTTGGTCACCAAGTTAAGGTAAATCGAGAAGCCACAGGTATGTGCAAGTTATATTACTGCACAAGTATTGATACAAGGCCTTTACGTCACCAAAAACTTGAATTTTCACATAAAGTATCAATACAAGAGGGTTTGGTATCAATACCTAGCATGTTTGTATCGATACAGACCTTGCTAGTAGCTAAAGTTGTGATTTTTGGCAAAATATATCGATACACAAGCATTAGTATTGATACAAATACATAGAGTATCGATACAGGCTTTTAAGAGTTGAGACTAGAAACAATTTTTTGCTCTTAGTATCAATATACATCTTATTATATCGATACTCTTAGGTAAAAATTACCTGGTGTATTGATACAATATGTTTTGTATCGATACACCAAGGCATTTTTGCCTAGTTCAGACCATTTTTAAGCCTTTAAAAATCTGATTTAAATATGTTTTTCGAACCAAGAATCCATTATAAAACATTGTAAACCTTGACTTTGGGCCTATGATCAAATTTAAACAAATTTTTAGAGCCCAAGTAGCTAATGACAAGGGTCACTTTCATAAGATATATGGTTGTAAGAGGGTGTGTCAGGCATATCTTCAGCTTGGAGGTTGTTGCAGCCTATTTGCCCTCTTTCTTAGCATGGCAGAACCAATAGGAAAAAGACCAGTTGAGCATGGTAGCTGGAGATGTTCCCTAGTCTAGGAATGAAAAATCAAAAATGCATTTTCTTTGTCTCTTAAAAGCATTGACTGGGCATTGAATTTAAAGGGGACTTACAAC
>JBBYHL010357221.1:0-22271 GCA_038381835.1 Adansonia madagascariensis
CATAATAATCTCCTTTCTTTTAATGATTGGGCACCACAAATTCATTCTCCACACTAGGATAAATGAATTGATGCTTTTGTTTCGTAAGAAATACTCCTCTTTTGGCCATTTTTAGAATTAAAATTCATTTTTCGATTAGGATAAACACAGATTCACATCTTAATCTCCTTACGTTTCATGATTAGGCACCATAAACACATTCTCCTAGTTAGGATAAACGGTATTGATGCTTTGGTTTCATAAGAGAAACATCTCTTTTTACCAGTTTAAGAATTAAAGTTCATTTTTCAATTGGACAAATAAGGATTCACATAATAATCTCCTTTCTTTTAATGATTGGGCGCCATAAATTCATTCTCCACACTAGGATAAATGAATTGATTCTTTGGTTTCATAAGAAATACTTCTCTTTCGGCCATTTTTAGAATTAAACTTCATTTTTCAATTGGGGTAAACACAGATTCAAATCATAATCTCCTTTCATTTCATGATTAGGCACCATAAACACATTCTCCTGATTGGGATAAATGGCATTGATGCTTTGGTTTCATAAGAAAAACATCTCTTTCTACCATTTTTAGAATTAATGTTCTTTTTTCAGTTGGATAAACATGGATTCACATCACAATCTCCTTAAATGTAATGATTAGGCACGATAAACACATTTTCCTCAATGGGATAATTTGTATTGATACTTTGGTTTCATAAGAAAAATATCTCTTTCTACAATTTTAAAAATTAAAGTTCATTTTCCAAATGGATAAACACGGATTCACATAATAATCTCCTTTCTTTTAACGATTAGGCACCATAAATTCATTCTCCATACTAGAATAACTGAATTGATGGGTTTCGTAAGAAATACTCCTCTTTCGGCCATTTTGGAATTGAAGTTCATTTTCCAATTGGGATAAACACGGATTCACATTATAATCTCCTTACATTTCATGAATAGGCACCATAAACACATTCTCCACAATGGGATAAATGGTATTGATGCTTTGGTTTCACGAGAAAAATATCTCTTTCTACCATTTTAAAAATTAAAGTTCATTTTTCAATTGGATAAACACGGATTCACATACTAATCTCCTTTCTTTTAATGATTGGGCACCACAAATTCATTCTTCATACAAGGATAACCAAATTGAGGCTTTGGTTTCGTAAGAAATACTTCTCTTTCGACCATTTTTAGAATTGAACTTCATTTTTCAATTGGGATAAACATAGATTCAAATCATAATCTCCTTTCATTTCATGTTTAGGCACCATACACATTCTCCTCATTAGTGTAAAAGGCATTGATGCTTTGGTTTCATAAGAAAAACATCTCTTTCTATTATTTTTAGAATTATTGTTCATTTTTCAATTGGATAAACATGGATTCACATCACAATCTCCTTACATTTCATGATTAGGCACCATAAACACAATCTCCTCAATGGGATAAATGGTATTGATGCTTTGATTTTATAAGAAAAATATCCCTTTCTACCATTTTAAGAATTAAAGTTCATACTTTTTAGAGTCAAAGTTCATCTATCAATTGGGATAAACACGGATAGATGTAATAATCTTTTTTCTTTTTATGGTTAGGAACCATAAACTCATTCTCTTTACTGGGATAAATGACATTAATGCTTTGGTTTCATAAGACAAGCTTTTCTTCAAACCATTTTTTACAAACAAAGTTTGTCTGTCAACTAGGACAAACATGGATTCACATAATAATCTTCTTTCTTTTCATGATTGGGTACCATAAGCTCATTTTGCTCATTGGGATAAATGATATTGATGCTTTGGTTTTGTAAGAAAAACTTCTCTTTCTACCCATTTTAAGACTAAAGTTTGTCATCAATAGGGATCAACATGGATTCACATAATAATCTTTTTCCTTTATGATTGGGCATTGGGCTAAATGAATTAATGCTTTGGTTTTATAAGAAAAAACTTCCCTTTCTACCATATTTAGAATTAAACTTCATCATTCAATTAGGATGAACTCTGATTCACGTAATAATCTCCTTTCTTTTAATGATTGGGCACCAGAAATTCATTCTCTTCATTGTGAGAAATGATATTGATGCTTAGGTTTCATAAGAAAACTTCTCTTCCTACAACATTTAGAATTAAACTTTGTATTTCAATTAGGCTAAACACGGATTCATATAATAATCTGCTTTGTTTTAATGATTGGGCACCACAAATTCATTCTCTTTATTGAGATAAATTAATTGATGATTTGGTTTCATAAGAAAACTTCACCTCTCACCAGTTTTTAGAATCAAAGTTCATGTATCAATTACGATAAACACGGATTCACATAATAATCTACTTTCTTTTCATAATTAGGCACCATAAACATATTCTCCTCATTAGGATAAATGATATTGATGCTTTGATTTCATAAGAAAAGCTTCTCTTTCTACCATTTTTAAAATTAAAGTTTGACTTTCAATTGGGATAAATGCTGATTCACATAATAATATCCTTTTTTGTCTAATGATTTGGCACCATAAATTCATTTTCCTCATTGGGATAAATGAATTGATGCTTTGGTTTCATAAGAAAAACTTTACTACCCACCACTTTTTAGAGTCAAAGTTCATCTATGAATTGGGATAAACACGGATTCACGTAATAATCTTCTTTGTTTTCATGATTAGGAACCATAAACTCATTATCCTTGTTGGGATAAACAATATTGATGCTTTGGTTTCATAAGAAAAACTTTTATTTCTACCATTTTTAGAATTAATGTGCATCTGTCGATTTGGACAAACACGGATTCATATAATAATCTCCTTTTTTTCATGATAGGGCACCATAAACACATTCTCCTCATTAGGATAAATGATATTGATGCTTTGGTTTCATAAGAAAAACTTCTCTTTCTACCATTTTTAGAATTAAAGTTTGTCTTTCAATGGGATAAACGCGGATTTACATAATAATCTTCTTTCTTTTAATGATTGGGTACCACAAACTCATTCTCTGTATTAGGATGAATGAATTGATTCTTTGGTTTCATAAGAAAAACTCCACTTCCCACCACTTTTTAGAATCAAAGTTCATCTATCAATTGGCACAAACATGGATTCACGTAATAATCTCCTTTGTTTTCATGATTAGGAACCATAAACTCATTATCCTCGGAAATGAAGTTTTTCTTTTGAAACCAAAGCACCGATGCATTTATCCGAATGAGGAGAATGAATTTATGGTGGCCAATCATTAAAAAATGAAGATTATTGTGTGAATCCACATTTATCCCAATTGAAAAATGAATTTAATTCTAAAAATGGTAGGAAGAGAAGTTTTTCTTATGAAACCAAAGCATCAATATCACTTATCCCAATGAGGAAAATGTGTTTAGCGCCCAGTCATGAAAAAAAAGAGATTATTAAGTGAATCTGTATTTATCCCAATTGATGCACGAACTTTGATTCTAAAAAAATGGTGGGAAGTGAAGTTTTTCTTATTAAACCAAAGCATCAATTCATTTATCCCAATGAGAAGAATCAATTTATGGTTCCTAATCGTTAAAAAAAAGGAGATTATTATGTGAATCCATGTTTATCCCAATTAAAACATGAACTTTAATTTTAAATATTGTAGAAAAAAGTTTTTCTTATGAAACCAGAGCATCAATATCATTTATCCCAATAAGGAGAATGAATTTGTGGTGTCCGATCATTAAAAGAAAGGAGATTATTACTTGAATCAGTGTTTATCCCAACTGAAAGATGAAGTTTAATTCTAAATATGGTAGAAAGGGAAGTTTTTTCTTATGAAACCAAAGAATCAATTCATTTATCCTAATGCCTAATGATGAAAAAAAAGAACATTATTATGTGAATCCATGTTGATCCCTATTGACAGACAAACTTTAGTTCTAAAAATGGTAGAAAATAAACTTTTTCTTACAAAACCAAAGCATCAATATCGTTTATCCCAATGAGTAGAATGAGCTTATGGTACCCAATCATGAAAGGAAAGACGATTATTATGTGAATCCATGTTTATCCTAGTTGATAAACGAACTTTGTTTCTATAAAATGGTTGGAAGAGAAGTTTTCTTATAAAACCTAAGCATTAATATCATTTCTCCCAATGAAGAGAACGAATTTTTGGTACCCGATCATTAAAAGAAAGGAGATTATTACATGAATCAGAGTTCATCCTAATTGAATAATGAAGTTTAATTTTAAATATGGTAGAAAGGAAAGTTTTTTCTTATAAAACCAAAGCATTAATTCATTTAGCCCAATGCCCAATCATGAAAAGAAAGAAGATTATTATGTGAATCCATGTTGATCCCTATGGAAAGAGAAACTTTATTCCTAAAATAGGTAGAAAGAGAAGTTTTTCTTACAAAACCAAAGCATCAATATCATTTATCCCAATGAGCAGAATGAGCTTATGGTACCCAATGATGAAAAGAAAGAAGATTATTATGTGAATCCATGTTTGTCCTAGTTGACAGACAAACTTTGTTTGTAAAAAAATGGTTTGAAGAAAAGCTTTTCTTATGAAACCAAAGCATTAATGTCATTTATCCAGTGAAGAAAATAAGTTTATGGTTCCTAACCATAAAAAGAAAAGAGATTATTACATCTATCCATGTTTATCCCAATTGATAGACGAACTTTGACTCTAAAAAGTAGAGGAAAGTGAAGTTTTTCTTTTGAAACCAAACCATTAATTCATTTATCCCAATAAGGAGAATGAATTTGTGGTACCCAATCATTAAAAAAATGAAGATTATTTTGTGAATTCGCATTTATCCCAATTGAAAGATGAATTTAATTCTAAAAATGGTAGAAAGAGAAGTTTTTCTTATGAAACCAAAGCATCAATATCACATATCCTAATGAGGAGAATGTGTTTATGGTGCCCAGTCATGAAAAGAAAAAGAGATTATTACGTGAATATGTGTTTATCCTAATTGATACACGAACTTTGATTCTAAAAATTGGCGGGAAGTGAAGTTTTTCTTATTAAACCAAAGCACCAATTCATTTATCCCAATGAGATGAATGAATTTGTGGTGCCTAATCATTAAAAGAAAGGAGATTATTATGTGAATCCATGTTTACCCCAATTAAAACATGAACTTTAATTCTAAATATTGTAGAAAAAAGTTTTTCTTATAAAACCAGAGCATCAATATCATTTATCCCAGTAAGGAGAATGAATTTGTGGTCTCCGATCATTAAAAGAAAGGAGATTATTACTTGAATCAGTGTTTATTCCAATTGAAAGATGAAGTTTAATTCTAAATATGGTAGAAAGGGAAGTTTTTTCTTATGAAATCAAAGCATCAATTCATTTATCCTAATGCCTAATGATGAAAAAAAAGAACATTATTATGTGAATCCATGTTGATCCCTATTGACAGACAAACTTTAGTTCTAAAAATGGTAGAAAAATAACTTTTTCTCACGAAACCAAAGCATCAATGTCATTTATCCCAATAAGGAGAATGAGCTTATGGTTCCTAACCATGAAAAAAAAAAGAGATTATTACGTGAATCCGTGTTTATCCCAATTGATACATGAACTTTGATTCTAAAAATAGTCAGAAGTGAAGTTTTTCTTATGAAACTAAAGCATCAATTAATTTATCCTAATGAAAAGAATGAATTTATGGTGCCCATTCATGAAAAGAAAAGAGATTATTAGATGAATTCGTATTTGTCTAAATCAACGGACGAACTTTAATTCTAAAAATGGTAGAAAATGAAAATTTTCTTATGAAACCAAAGCATAAATATCATTTATCCTAAGGAGGATAATGTGTTTTTAGTGCCCAATCATGAAAAAAAGATTATTATGTGAATCCCTATTTGTCCAAATTGACGGATGAACATTAATTCTCAAAATGGTAGAAAGAGACATTTCTCGTATGAAACCATAGATCAATATCATTTATCCAAATGAGGGGAATGTGTTTATGGTGCCCGATCATGAAAAGAAAGGAGATTATTACATGAATCAATGTTTTTCCCAATTGACAGACAAACTTTGATTCTAGAAAATGGTGGGAAATGAAGTTTTTCTTATGAAACCAAAACATCAATGTCATTTATCCCAATGAGGAGAATGAGTTTATGATTCCTAACCATGAAAATAAAAGAGATTATTACATGAATCCATTTTTATCCTAATTGATTGATGAATTTTGATTCTAAAAAATGATGGGTAGTGAAGTTTTTCTTTTGAAACCAAAGCATTAATTCATTTATCCCAATGAGGAGAATGAATTTATAGTGCCCAATCATTAAAAAAAAGGAGATTGTTATGTGAATCCATATTTATCCCAATTGAAAGACAAACTTTAACTCTAAATATTGTAGAAAGAGAAGTTTTTCTTATGAAACCAAAGCATGAATTCATTTATCCCAATGCCCAATCATGAGAAATAAAAAAAGAGATTGTTGTGTGAATCCGTGTTTTTCTCCATTGACAAACAATCTTTAGTTCTAAAAATGGTTGAAGAGAAGCTTTTCTTATGAAACCAAAGCATCAATGTCATTTATCCCAATGAGTAAAATGACCCTATGGTATCCAATCATGAAAAGAAAAAAGATTACTATATGAATCCGTGTTTGTCGTAGTTGATAAACGAACTTTATTTGTAAAAAAGGGTTAGAAGAAAAGCTTCTCTTATGAAACCAAAGCATCAATGTCATTTATCTTAATAAGGAGAATAAGTTTATGGTTCCTAACCATTAAAATAAAGGAGATTATTATATGAATCCGTGTTTATCCCAATTGATACATAAACTTTGGTTCTAAAAAGTGGTAGGAAGTGATGTTTTTCTTATGAGACCAAAGCATCAATTCATTTATCCCAATGAGGAGAATGAGTTTATGGTGCCTAATCATGAAAAGAAAAGTGATTATTACGTAAATCGGTGCTTATTCTAATTGATAAATGAACTTTAATTCTAAAAATGGTAGGAAGAGAGGCTTTTCTTACAACACCAAAGCATCAATGTCTTTTAACCCAATGAATAGAATAAGCCTATGGTACCCAATCATGAAAAGAAATGAGATTATTATGTGACTCCGTGTTTGTCCTAATTGAGAGAAAAAGTTTGATTCTAAAAAAAGGTTGGAAGAAGAGCTTTTCATTTGAAACCAAAGCATCAATGTCATTTATCTTGAGAAAGAGAATGAGTCTATGGTTCCTCATCATGAAAAGAAAGGAGATTATTATGTGAATCTATGTTTATCCCAATTGATAGCAAACTTTGAATCTAAAAAAGGGTTAAAAGTTAAGTTTTTCTTATGAAACCAAAACATCAATTCATTTATCCCAATGCCCAATCATGAAATGAAAGGAGATTTTTATGTGAATCCATTTTTATCCTTATTGATAGATAAACTTTAGTTCTAAAAATGATAGAAAGAGACATTTTTCTTACGAAACCAAAACATCAATGTCATTTATCCCAATGAGTCAAATGAGCTTATGGTACCTAGTCATGAAAAGAAAGGAGATTATTATGTGAATCCACTTTGTACTAATTGACAGATGAATTTTGATTCTAAAAAATGGTAGGAAAAAAAGCTTTTCTTATGTAACCAAAGCATCAATGTCATTTATCCCAATGAGAATAATGAGTTTATGGTTCCTAATCATGAGAACAAAAGAGATTATTACGTGAATCCATGTTTATCCCAATTGATAGACAAACTTTGATTCAAAAAAATGGTCGGAAGTAAAGTTTTTCTTATGAAACCAAAGCATCGGTTCATTTATCCCAATAAGGAGAATGTGTTTATGGTGCCCACCATGGGAAAAAGAAGATTATTATGTGAATCCATGTTTAACCATATTGACGAACGAACATTAATTCTAAAAATGTTAAAAAGAGAAATTTTTCTTATGAAACCAAAGCACCAATATCATTTATCCTAATGAGGAGAATGTGTTTATGGTGCCCAATCATGAGAAGAAAGGAGATTATTATGTGAATCAATGTTTTTCCTAATTGATAGATGAACTTTGATTCTAAAAAATGGTGGGAAGTGAAGTTTTTCCTATGAAACCAAAGCATCAATTCATTTATCCCAATAAGGAGAATTAATTTATGATGCCCAATCATGAAAAGAAAAGAGATTATTATGTGAATCCGTGTTTGTCCAAATTGATGACAAACATTAATTCTAAAATGGTAGAAAGAGAAGTTTTTCTTACAAAACCAAAGCATCAATATCATTTATCCTAACGAGGAGAATGTGTTTACGGTGCCCAATCAAGATAGGAAAGGAGATTATTGTGTGAATCCATGTTTATCCTAATTGATCGGCTAACTTTGATTCTAAAAATTATTGGCAAGTGAAATTTTTCCTATGAAACCAAAGCGTCAATATTATTTATTCCAATGAGGAGAATGTGTTTATGGTGCCAAGTCATGAAAAGAAAGAAGATTATTATGTGAATCCGTTTTTACCCTAGTTGACAAAAGAACTTTGATTCTGAAAAATGGTTGGAATAAAATCTTTTCTTATGAAACCAAAGCATTAATGTCATTTATCCTAACAAGCATAATGGGTTTATGGTTCCTAATCATTAAAATAAAAGAGATAATTACGTGAATTCATGTTTATATCAATTGATAAATGAACTTTGATTCTAAAAAATGGCCAAAAGTGAAGTTTTCTTATGAAACCAAGGCATCAATTCTCTTATCCTAATCAGGAGAATGAATTTACGGTGCCCAATTATTAAAAGAAAAGAGATTATTATATGAATACGTGTTTATCCAAATTAAAAAACGAGCATTAATTCTAAAAATGGTAAAAAGAGAGGTTTTTCATATGAAACCAAAGCATGAACATCATTTATCCTAATGAACATAATGTGTTTATGGTGCCCAATCATGAAAAGAAAGGAGATTATTATGTTAATACGTGTTTTTCCTAGTTGACAGATAAACTTTGATTCTAAAAAATGGCTGGAAGAAAATCTTTTCTTATGAAACCAAAGTATCGATGTCATTTATCCCAATGATGATAATATGTTTATGGCTTCTAATCATGAAAACAAAAGAGATTATTATGTGAATCCATGTTTATCCCAATTGATAGATAAGCTTTGATTCTAACAAATGGTGGGAAGTAAAGTTTTTCTTATGAAACCAAAGCATCGATTTATTTATCAAAATGAGGAGAATGAATTTGTGGTACCCAATCATTAAAAGAAAGGAGATTATTATGTGAATCCATGTTTATCCTAACTGAAAGATGTACTTTAATTCTAAAAAAGATAGAAAAATAAGTTTTTCTTATTAAACCAAAGTATCAATATCGTTTATCCTAAAGAGGATAATGTGTTTATGGTGCCCAATCATGAAAAGAAAGGAGTTTGTTATGTGAATCTATATTTATCTCAATTGACAGACGAACTTTGATCCTAAAAAATGGTGGGAAGTGAAGTTTTTCCTATAAAACCAAAGCGTCAGAATCACTTATCCTAATGAGAGAATATGTTTATGGTACCAAATCATGAAAAAAAAGAGATTATTATATGAATCCATGTTTGTCCTAGTTGACAGACGAACTTTGATTCTAAAAAATGGTTGGAAGAAATGCTTTTCTTATGAAACCAAAGCATCAATGTCATTTATCCCAATGAGGTTAATGAGTTTATGGTTTTAAATCATGAAAATAGAGAAGATTATTACCTGAACCCATGTTTATCCCTATTGATAAACGAACTTTGATTCTAAAAAATGGTAGGAAGTGAAGTTTTTCTTATGAAACCAAAGCATCAATTCATTTATCCCAATGAGGAGAATGAGTTTGTGGTGCAAAAAAAAAGAGATTGTTATGTGAATCCGTATTTATCCTAATTAATAGACGAACTTTGAATCTAAAAAATGGTCAAAAGAGAAGTTATTCTTACAAAACAAAAGCATAAATATATTTATCCTAATGAGGAGAATGCATTTGTGGTGCCCGATTATGAAAAGAAAGGATATTATTATGTGAATCCGTGTTTATCCCAATTGAAAGATAAACTTTAATTCTAAAAATGGAAGAAAGAGAAATTTCTCTTATGAAATAAAGCATCAATGTCATTTATCCCAATGAGGGGAATGTTTTTATGGTGCGTAATCATGAAAAGAAAGAAGATTACTATGTGAATCCACGTTTATCTTAGTTGACAGATCAACTTTGATTCTAAAAAATGGTGGGAAGTGAAGTTTTTCTTATGAAACCGAAGCATCAATTCATTTATCCCAATAAGGAGAATATGTATGTGGTGGATAATTATGAAAAGAAAGGAGATTACTACATTAATATGTGTTTATCACAATTTATAGACGAACTTTGATTCTAAAAAAGGGTGAGAGGTAAAGTTTTTCTTATTAAACCAAAGCATTAATACATTTATCCTAATGAGGAGAATAAGTTTATATGCCCAATCATGAAAAGAAAAAAGATTATTATGTGAATCAGAGTTTATTCAATTGACAGACGAACATTAATTCTAAAAATAGTAAAAAAAAAAGCATTTCCTATGAAACCAAAGCATCAATATCATTTATCCCAATGAGAAAAATGTGTTTATGGTGCTCAATCATGAAAAGAGAAGAGATTACTACATGAATCCGTGTTTGTCCAAATTGATAGAAGAATTTAATTCTAAAAATGGTAGAAAGAGAAGCTTTTCTTATGAAACCAAAACATCAATGTCATTTATCCCAATAAGTAGAACAAACTCATGGTACCCAATCATGAAAAGAAAGAAGATTACTATGTTAATTCGTGTTTGTCCTAAATGATAAAGGAAGTCTGATTCTAAAAAATGGTTGGAAGAAAAACTTTATTTTATGAAACCAAAGCATCAATATCATTTATCCCAATAAGTAGAATGTGTCTATGGTGGCCAATGATGAAAAGAAAGGAGATTATTACGTGAATCCATGTTTATCCTAATTGATAAATGAACTTTGATTCTAAAAAATGGTGGGAAGTGAAGTTTTTCTTATAAAACCAAAGCCTCAATTCATTTATCCCAGTGAGAAGAATGAATTTGTGGTGCCCAATTATTAAAAGAATAGAGATTATTATGAGAATCTGTGTTTATCCCAATTGAAAGATGAACTTTAATTCTAAAAATGGTAGAGAGAGAACTTTTTCTTATGAAATAAAGCATCAATATTATTTATCCTAATAAGGAGAATGTATTTGTAGTGCGTAATCATGAAAAGAAAGAAGATTACTATGTGAATCCAAGTTTATCCTAATTGATAGATGAACCTTGATTCTAAAAAATGGTGGAAAGTGAATTTTTTTATGAAACCAAAGCATCAATTTATTTATCCCAATAAGAAAAATGTGTTTATGGTGCCTAATGATGAAAAGAAAGGAGACTTTTACGTGAATCCATGTTTATCTCAATTGATAGATGAACTTTGGTTCTAAAAAATGGTGGGAAGTGAAGTTTTTCTTATAAAACAAAGCCTCAATTCATTTATCCCAGTGAGGAGAATGAATTTGTGGTGCCCAATCATTAAAATAAAAGAGATTATTATGTGAATCCATGTTTATCCCAATCGAAAGATGAACTTTAATTCTTAAAATGGTAGAAAGAGAAGTTTTTCTTATGAAATAAAGCATCAATATTATTTATCCTAATAAGAAGAATATGTTTGTGGTGCGCAATCATGAAAAGAAAGAAGATTACTACGTGAATCCATGTTTGTCCTCATTGATAGATGAGCCTTAATTCTAAAAATTGGTGGGAAGTGAATTTTTTCTTATAAAACCAAAGCATCAATTTATTTATCCCAATAAAGAGATTGTGTTTATGGTGCCCAATTATAAAAAGAAAGGATATTACTATATGCATCCTTCTTTGTCTAAATCGACGAACGAATTCAATTCTAAAAATGGTAGAAAGAGAAGTTTTTCCTATGAAAAAAAGCATCAATTTTATTTATGCCAATGGGGAAATTGAATTTGTGGTGCCCAATCATTAAATGAAAGAAGGTTATTATGTGAATCCGTGTTTATCCCAATTGAAAGACAAACTTTAATTTTTAAAATGGTAGAAAGAGAAGTTTTTCTTACGAAACCAAAGCATCAATATCATTTATCCCAATGAGCAGAATATGTTTATGGTGTCCAATCATGAAAAGAAAGGAGATTATTATGTTAAACCAAGTTATCAATTTATTTATCCTAATGATAAGAATGAGTTTATGGAGCCCAATCATGAAAAGAAAGGATATTATTATGTGAATTCGTGTTTGTCCAAATCGACGGATGAATTTAATGCTAAAAATGGTAGAAAGAAAAGTTTTTCCTGTAAAACCAAACATCAATATCATTTATCCCAAAGAGGAGAATATGTTTATGGTGCCCAATCATGAAAAGAAAGAAGATTATTATGTGAACACTAGCTTTTCCTAGTTGGCAGAGGAGCTTTGATTCTAAAAAATGGTTGGAAGAAAAGCTTTTCTTATGAAACCAAAGCATTAATGTCATTTATCCCAATGAGGATAGTGAGTTTATGGCTCTTAATAATGAAAACAAAAGAGATTATTACGTGAATTCATGTTTTTCCTAATTAATAGAGGAACTTTGACTCTAAGAAATGGTGGGAAGTAAAGTTTATCTTATGAAACCAAAGCATCAATTCATTTATCCTACTAAGGAGAATGAATTTGTGGTGCCCAATCATTAAAAGAAAGGAGGTTATTATATGAATCCATGTTTATCTCAATTGACAGATGAACTTTGATTCAAAAAAATTATGGGAAGTGAAGTTTTTCTTATGAAACCACAATATCAATTCATTTATCCCAAAGAGGAGATTGAGTTAATGGTGCCCAATCATGAAAAGAAAGAAGATTATTTTATGAATCCCTATTTATCTCAAATGAAAGACAAACTTCAATTCTAGAAATGGTTGATAGAGAAGTTTTTTTTATGAAACTGAAGCATCAATTCATTTATTCCAATGCCCAATCATGAAAAAAATAGATTATTAAGTGAATTTGCATTTATCCCTATTGATAGACGAACTTTAATTCCAAAAATGGTAGAAAGAAAAGCTTTTCTTATGAAACCAAAGCATAAATATCATTTATCCCAATGAGAAGAATGTGTTTATGGTACCCAATGATGAAAAAAAAGTAGATTATTATGTGAATCCGTGTTTGTCCTATTTGATAGATAAACTTTGATTCTAAAATATGGTTGCAAGAAAAGCTTTTCTTATGAAACCAAAGCATCAATGCCATTCATCCTAATGAGGGAATGAGATTATGGTTCCTAACCATGAATGAAAGAAGATTATTATATGAATCCATGTTTATCCTAATTGATAGATGAATTGTGATTCTAAACAATGATGGGAAGTGAAGTTTTTCTTACGAAACCAAAGCATTAATTCATTTAGCCCAATGCGGAGAATGGTTTGTGGCAGCCAATTATGAAAAGAAAGGAGATTATTATGTGAATCCATGTTTATCTCAATTAAGAAATGAACATTAATTCTAAAAATGGTAGATAGAGAAGTTTTTCTTATGAAATAAAGTATTAATATTATTTATCCTAATAAGGAGAATGTGTTTATGTTGCCTAATCATAAAAAGAAAGGAGATTATTATGTGAATCCATAGTTATCCCAATTCATAGATGAACTTTGATTTTAAAAATGGTGGGAAATGAAGTTTTTCTTACGAAACCAAAGCATTAATTCATTTATCCCAATGAGTGGAATGAGCTTATGGTACCCAACCATGAAAAGAATGAAGATAGTTATGTGAATCTGTGTTTGTCCTAGTTGACAAACATACTTTGTTTCTAAAAAATGGTTGGAAGAAAAGCTTTCTTATGAAACCAAAGCACCAATGTCAGTTTATCCTAATGAGGATAATGAGCTTATGGTTCCTAATCATGAAAACAAAGGAGATTACTATGTGAATCTATGTTTATCGCAATTGATAGATGAACTTTGATTCTAAAAAATGCTAGAAAGTGAAGTTTTTCTTATAAAACAAAAGCATCAATTCATTTATCCCAAACAGGAAGATGAATTTGTGCTACCCTATCATTAAAATAAAAGAGATTATTATGTGAATCAGTGTTTATCCTAACTGAAAGGTAAACTTTAATTCTAGAAATGGTAGAAAGATAAGTTTTTCTTATGAAACCAAAGCATCAATATCATGTGTCCCAATGAGGAGAATATGTTTATGGTGCCCAATTATGAAAAGAAAGGAGATTATTATTGTGAATCCATGTTTATCCCAATTGATAGACGAACTTTGATTCTAAAAAATGGTGGAAAGTGAAGTTGTTCCTATGAAACCAAAATATGAATTTATTCATCTCAATTAGGAGAATGAATTTATAGTGCCCAATAATGAAAAGAAAGGGGATTATCATGTGAATCCATGTTTGTCCAAATCGATGGATGAATATTAATTCTTAAAAAGGTAGAAGGAGAAGTTTTTCTTATGAAACCAAAGCATCAATATCATTTATCCCAATAAGGAGAATATGTTTATGGTGCCTAATCATGAAAAAAAGGAGATTACTACATGAATCCATGTTTATATCAATTGATAGATGAAATTTAATTCTAAAAATGGTGGGAAATGAAGTTTTTCAGACCAAACTAAAGCATCAACATCATTTACCCCAATAAGTAAAATGTGTTTATGGTGCCCAATCACGAAAAGAAAGGAGATTACTGTGTGAATTTGTGTTTGTCCTAGTTGATAGATGAACTTTGATTCTAAAATATGGTTGAAGAAAAGCTTTTCTTATGAAACAAAAGCATCGATGTCATTTATCCCAATAAGGATAATGAGTTTATGGTTCATAATCATGAAAACAACATAGATTTTTACGTGAATCTGTGTTTATCCAAATTGATAGATGAACTTTGATTCTAAAAGGTGTTGGAAAGTGAAGTTTTTCTTATGAAATCAAAGTATTAATTCATTAATCCCAATGAAGAAAATGAAATTGTGGAGCCTCATCATTAAAAGAAAGGAGATTATTTTGTGAATCCCCATTTATCTCAATTGAAAGATGAACTTTAATTCTAAAAATGGTAGGAAGAGAAGTTTTTCTTATGAAACCAAAGCATCAATATCATTTATCCTAATGAGGAGATTATGCTTATAGGGCCAGTCATGAAAGGAACAGAGATTCTTATGTGAATCCATATTTATCTCAATTGACAAAAGAACTTTGATTCTAAAAAATGGTGAGAAGTGAAGTTTTTCCTACAAAATCAAAACGTCAATATCATTTATCCCATGGTGCCTAATTATGAAAAGAAAGAAAATTATTATGTGAATCTGTATTTATCCTAGTTGACAGATGAACTTTGATTCTAAAAAATGGTTGGAAGAAAACCTTTTCTTATGAAACAAAAGCATCAATGTCATTTATCCCAATGACGATAATGAGTTTATGGTTCCTAATCATGAAAACAAAGGAGATTATTACGTGCATCCATGTTTACGCCAATTGATAGATGAACTTTGATTCCAAAAAGTGGTAGGAAGTGAAGTTTTTCTTATCAGACCAAAGGATCAATTCATTTATCCTAACACGGAGAATGAATTTGTGATACCTAATCATTGAAAGAAAGGAGATTGTTATGTGAATCCGCGTTTATCCTAATTGAAAAATGAACTTTAATTCTAAAAAAGGTAGAAAGAGAAGTTTTTCTTATGAAACCAAAGCATCAATATCATTTATCCTAATGAAGAGAATGTGTTTATGGTGCCCAATCATGAAAAGAAAGGAGATTATTATGCAAATCCGTGTTTGTCTAAATCTACGATGCACATTAATTCTAAAAAAGTTAGAAAAGAAAGTTTTTTTTATGAAAGCAAAGCATCAATATCTTTTATCCTAATGAGGTTAATGAGTTTATGGTTCCTAATCATGAAAGCAAAGGAGATTATTACGTGAATCTATATTTATCCTAATTGATAGATGAGCTTTGATTATAAAAAGCGGTGGGAAGTGAAGTTTTTCTTATGAAACCAAAGCATCAATTCATTTATCCCAATGAGGAGAATGAATTTGTGGC
Organism: Adansonia madagascariensis; assembly: GCA_038381835.1. Lineage (NCBI taxonomy): Eukaryota > Viridiplantae > Streptophyta > Magnoliopsida > Malvales > Malvaceae > Adansonia > Adansonia madagascariensis. Next base: position 16,085 of record JBBYHL010357221.1, read on the forward strand.
ACCTAATCATTAAAAAAAGGGGAGATTATTATGTGAATCCACATTTATCCCAATTGAAAGAAGAACTTTAATTCTAAAAATGGTAGAAAGAGAAGTTTTTCTTATGAAACCAAAGCATCAAAATCATTTACCCCAATGAGAAGAATGTGTTTATGGTGCCCAATCATGAAAAGAAAGGAGCTTATTATATGAATCTGTGTTTATCCTAATTGATACCTGAACTTTGATTCTAAAAAATGGTAGGAAGTGAAGTTTTTCTTATGAAACCAAAGCATCAATTTATTTATCCCAATAAGGAGAATGAATATGTGGTGCCCAATCATTAAAAGAAAATAGATTATTATGTGAATCCGTGTTTATCCCAATTGGAAGATGAACTTTAATTCTTGATATTATAGAAAGAGAAGTTTTCTTATGAAACCAAAGCATTAATATCATTTATCCCAATGAAAAGAATGAATTTATGGTACTAGGTCATTAAAAAAAAGGAAATGATTACATGAATCAGAGTTCATCGTAATTAAAAGATGAAGTTTAATTCTAAATGTGGTAGAAAGAGAAGTTTTTTCTTATGAAACCAAAGCATCAATCCATTTATCCCAATACCCAATTATGAAAAGAAAAAAGATTATTATGTAAATCCATGTTGATCCCTATTGACAACAAACTTTAGTTCTAAAAATGGTAAGAAAAGAAGTTTTCCTTACAAAACCAAAGCATCAATTTCATTTATCCCAATGAGCTAAACGAGCTTATGGTACCCAATCATGAAAAGAAAGAAGATTATTATGTGAATCCGTGTTTGTCTTAGCTAACGGATTAACTTTGTTTTTAAAAAATGGTTGGACGAAAAGCTTTTATTAAGAAACCAAGGCATCAATGTCATTTCTCTCAATGAAGAGAATGAGTTTATGGTTCCTAACCATGAATAAAAAAGAGTTTATGACGTGAATCTGTGTTTATCCCAATTGATAGAGGAACTTTGTTTCTAAAGAGTGGTGGGACATGAAACTTTTCTTATGAAACCAAAGCATCATTTCATTGATCCCAATGAGGAGAATAAATTTTTGGTGCCTAATCACTAAAAAAAAGATTATTATGTGAATCCGCATTTATCCCAATTAAGAGATGAACTTTAATTCTAAAAATGGTAGAAAGAGAAGTTTTTCTTATAAAACCAAAGCATCAATATCATTTATCCCAATGAGGAGAATGTGTTTATGGTGCCCAATCATGAAAAAAAAGGAGATTATTAGGTGAATCTATATTTATCCCAATTGAAAGACAAACTTTAATTCTAAATTTTGTAGAAAGAGAAGTTTTTCTTATGAAATCAAGGCATCAATATCACTTATCTCAATAAGGAGAAATAAATTTGTGGTATCCAATCTTTAAAAGAAATGAGATTATTATGTGAATTAATGTTTATCCCAATTGACAGACAAAGTTTAATTCTAAATATGGTAGAAAAGAAAGGTTTTTCTTACGAAACCAAAGCATCGATTCATTTATCTTAATGCCCAATCATGAAAGGAAAGAAGATTATTATATGAATCCATGTTGATCTCTACTGATAGACAAACTTTAGTTCTAAAAATGGTAGAAAAAGAAGTTTTCCTTATGAAACCAGAGCATCAATATCATTTATCCCGATGAGTAGAATGAGCTTTGGCACCCAATCATGAAAAGAAAGAATATTATTATGTGAATCCGTGTTTGTCTTAGTTGACAAATGAACTTTATTTCTAAAAAATGGTTGGAAGAAAGCTTTTCTTATGAAACCAAAGCATCAATGTTATTTATCCCAATAAGGAAAATGAGTTTATGGTTCCTAACCATGAAATAAAAAGAGATTATTATGCGAATCCATGTTTATCCCAATTAATACATGAACTTTGATTCTAAAAATTGTGGAAAATAAAGTTTTTCTTATGAAACCAAAGCATCAATTCATTTATCCTAATGAAGAGAATGAATTTATGGTGCCCATTCATGAAAAGAAAAGAGATTATTATGTGAATCCATATTTGTCCAAATCGATGGATGAACTTTAATTCTAAAAATGGTAGAAAGAGAAATTTTTCTTATGAAACCAAAGCATCAATATCATTTATCCCAATGAGGAGAATGTGTTTATAGGGCCCAATAATGAAAAAAAAGAGATTATTATGTGAATCCCTATTTGTCCAAATCGATGAACGAACATTAATTCTTAAAATGGTAGAAAGAGACATTTTTCATACGAAACCAAAAGTCAATATCATTTATCCCAATGAGGAAAATGTGTTTATGGTGCCCGATCACGAAAAGAAAGGAGATTATTATGTGAATCAATGTTTTTCCCAATTGACGGATGAACTTTGATTCTAAAAAATGGTGGGAAGTGAAGTTTTTCTTATAAAATCGAAGCATCAACGTCATTTATTCCAATGAGGAGAATAAGTTTATGGTTTCTAACCATGAAAACAAAAGAGACTGTTACATGAATCTGTGTTTATCCTAATTAATAGATGAACTTTGATTCTAAAAAATGGTAGGAAGTGAAGTTTTTCTTATGAAACTAAAGCATCAATTCATTTATCCCAATAAGGAGAATGAATTTGTGGTGCCCAATCATTAAAAGAAAGAAGATCATTATGTGAATCAATGTTTATCCCAGCTGAAAGTCGAACTTTAATTCTAAATATTATAGAAAAATAAGTGTTTCTTATGAAACCAAAGCATGAATTTATTTCTCCCAATACCTAATCATGAAAAGAAAAGAGATTGTTATATGAATCCATGTTTATCTCTATTGACATGCAATCTTTAGTTCTAAAAGTAGTAGAAAGAAAAGCTTTTCTTACAAAACCAAAGCATCAATATCATTTATCCAAATGAGTAGAATGAGCTTATGGTATCCAATCATGAAAAGAAAGAAGATTACTACGTGAATCCATGTCTGTCCTAGTTGACAATGAACTTTGTTTCTGAAAAAGGGTTGGTAGAAAAGCTTTTATTATGAAACCAAAGCATCAATGTCATTTATCTCAATGAGGAGAATGAGTTTATGGTTCCTAACCATGAAAACAAAGGAGATTATTACGTGAATCCGTATTTATCCCAATTGATACATGAACTTTGATTCTAAAAAATGATAAGAAGTGATGTTTTTCTTATTAGACCAAAGCATCAATTCATTTATCCTAATGAGGTGAATGAGTTTATGGTGCCCTATTATGAAAAGAAAAGAGATTATTATGTGAATCAGGGTTTATTCTAATTGATAAATGAACTTTAATTCTAAAAAAGGTAGGAAGAAAAGCTTTTCTTACAACACCAAAGCATTAATGTCATTTATCCCAATGAGTAGAATGAGCTTATGGTATCCAATCATGAAAAGAAAGGAGATTATTATGTGACTCTGGGTTTGTCCTAATTGAGAGAAGAAGTTTGATTCTAAAAAAAGATTGGAAGAAAAGCTTTTTATTTGAAACCAAAGCATCAATGTCATTTATCCTTATAAGAAGAATGAGTTTATGGCTCCTCATCATGAAAAGAAAAGAGATTATTATGTGAATCTATGTTTATCCCAATTGATAGCAAACTTTGATTTTAAAAAATGGTGGGACGTTAAGTTTTTGTTATGAAACCAAAGCATCAATCCCTTTATCCCAATACCCAATCATGAAATGAAAGGAGATTTTTATGTGAATCCATGTTTGTCCAAATCGACAAACGAACTTTAATTCTAAAAATGGTAGAAAAAAAGTTTTTCCTATGAAACCAAAGCAACAATATCATTTATCCCAATGAGGAGAATGTGTTTATGGTTCCTAATCTTGAAAAGAAAGGAGATTATTATGTGAATCTATGTTTGTCCAAATCGAAGATGAACTTTAATTCTAAAAATGGTAGAAAGAGAAGTTTTTCATATGAAACCAAAGCATCAATATCATTTATCCTAATGAGGAGAATGTGTTTATGGCACCCAGTCATGAAAAATAAAAGGAGATTATTATGTGAATCTGTATTTGTCCATGTTGACAGATGAACATTAATTCTAAAATGTTAGAAAGAGAAGTTTTTCTTATGAAACCAAAGCATCATATCATTTATCCCAATAAGGAGAATCTGTTTTTGGTGCCCAATCATGAAAAGAAAGGAGACTATTATGCGAATTAATGTTTTTTCCAATTAACAGACGAACTTTGATTTTAAAAAATGGTGGGAAGTAAAGTGTTTGTCAAGAAAAGAAAGCATCAATGTCATTTATCCCAATGAGGAAAATGAATTTATGGTGCCCAATCATTAAAAAAAAGGAGATTATTATGTGAATCCATGTTTATCCTAATTTAATGATGTACTTTAATTCTAAAAATGGTAGAAGGACAAGTTTTTCTTATGAAACCAAAGCATTAATTCATTTATCCCAATAAGGAGAATGAATTTATGGCATAGAATCATGAAAAGAAAGGAGATTATTATTTCAATTCGTGTTTGTCCAAATCGATAGATGAACTTTATTTGTAAAAATGGTAGAAAGAAAAGTTTTTCATATGAAACCAAAGCATCAATATCATTTGTCCCAATGAGGAGAATATGTTTATGGTGCCCAATCATGAAAAAAAGAGAACATTATTTTGTGAATCCGTATTTGTCCATATTGATGGATGAACATTAATTCTAAAAATGTTAGAAAGAGAAGTTTTTCTTATGAAACCAAAGCATCAATATCATTTATCCCAATAAGGAGAATGTGCTTATGGCACCACATCATGAAAAGAAAGGAGATTATTACATGAATCAATATGTTTCCTAATTGACAGACGAACTTTGATTCTAAAAAATGGTGGGAAGTGAAGTTTTCCTTATGAAACCAAAGCATTAATGTCATTTATCCCAACGAGGAGAATGAATTTGTGGTGCCCAATCATTAAAAGAAAAGAGATTATTATGTAAATCCATATTTATCCTAATTTAATGATGAACTTTAATTTTAAAAAGGGTAGAAAGACAAGTTTTTCTTATGAAACCGAAGCATTAATTCATTTATCCCAATAAGGAGAATAAATTTATGGTGCCCAATCTTGAAAAGAATAAAGATTATTATTTGAATCCGTGTTTGTCCAAATCCACAAATGAACTTTAATTCTAAAATTGGTAGAAAAAGAAGTTTTTCATATGAAACCGAAGCATCAATATCATTTATCCCAATGAGGAGAATATGTTTATGGTGCCCAATAATGAAAAAAAAGGGGATTATTATGTGAATCCATTATTGTGCATGTTGATGGATGAACATTAATTCTAAAAATGGTAGAAAGAGAAGTTTTTCTTATGAAACCAAAGCATCAATATCATTTATCCCAATGAGGAGAATGTGTTAGTGGTGCTCGACCATGAAAAGAAAAGAGATTATTACGTGAATCAATGTTTTCCCTGATTGACAGACAAACTTTGATTCTAAAAAATGATAGGAACTAAGTGTTTGTCCAAATCGACGGATGAACTTTAATTCTTAAAATGGTAGAGAGAGAACTTTTTCATATGAAACCAAAGCATCAATATCATTTATCCCAATGAGATGAATGTGTTTATGGCTCCCAATCATGAAAAGGAAGGAGATTATTATATGAATCTGTGTTTATCCCAACTCAAAGTCAAACTTTGATTTTAAAAAATGGTGGGCAGTGAAGTTTTTCCTATGAAACCAAAGCATCAATATGATTTACCCCAATGAGAGAATGTGTTTATGGTGCCCATTCATGAAAAGAAAAGAGATTATTATGTGAATCCGTGTTTGTCCAAGTTGACAAACGAACTTTGATTCTAAAAAATTGTTGAAAGAAAAGTTTTTCTTATGAAACCAAATCATCAATGCCATTTATCCTAATGAGGATAATGAGTTTATGGCTCCTAATCATGAAAACAAAGTAGATTATTACATGAATCTGCATCTATCTCAATTGATAGATGAACTTTGATTCTAAAATATGGTGGAAAGTTAAGTTTTTCTTATGAAACCAAAGCATCAATTCATTTATGCCAATAAGAAGAATGAATTTATGGTGCCCAATCATGAAAAGAAAGGAGATTATTATGTCAATCCGTGTTTGTCCAAATCGACAGATGAACTTTAATTCATAAAATGGTAGAAAGAGAAGTTTTTCATATGAAACCAAAGCATCAATATCATTTATCCTAA
>JBBYHL010357332.1:8880-22271 GCA_038381835.1 Adansonia madagascariensis
TGTCCACAGTCATGCTGGCGATGTCCCCCTATCTGATGCCCCCTTTCTAGGAAAGGCTGCGTGGGGTGGCATATGCAAAAGCTGCTGTTACGAGCGAGGCCTGGCCATGCCCCTTGCATAGGGTAGTCTCGCGGCCCTTGCTTTAACAACCGCTGAATGCTTTGGGCGTTAATCCTGTGCCTATTGTCAATGCTAACCATGACGTCAGGATCAAGTCCACTCTTTAGGTTAATTGCACCTAGGTTCGTGCTGGCAGAAGAATGGGCGGGGTCCGGTCTTGGCCGATCCAAATCTTGATGGGTCTATACATGGAAAAACTATGGATGCCTTGCAATCCGTTATTGTTTTATTGCCCATGGCAGTGCTGCTCTTAGAAAAAGTTGACCCTATTTTGAATAAGGGCATGTCTAGTTGTAGTAGAATTGAAAAATCTTTGAAACTCTTTAGCGGAAGGTGATTCTCGAGCCCTTACCCTACCCCCTATCAGGGCTGTAGGGGGTGCGCACAGGCTTAGGCACTTGTGCGCACTCTGGGCACCATAGGGGCAGTCATGTGCCCCCTACGGTTGTCCCATTTGGTTGTCAGTTTATGGTGTTACTTTCTTTACCAGGATCGTGCTCTATGTCCCTGACATGGTGCAACCCCGGTAATAGTCCCTCGATCGAAATCCAAGCATGTGTGGTGAATGGGGCATTGCCATGCCGAAAGGCTGGGCTCATGCCCGCAGTAATGCTTCCCATGACCCTAGTACCAAGTTCCTCGATTCGGGTGATGGATTCTAAGGGTGGCGTAAACAGAAGCTGGGGGTCTAGTCTCAACCTGGCTATGCCCCTTGCGTATAGGCAGTCTCGTGGCCCTAGCATCAGCAACGGTGGGTTCACCCTCCGATTATCTATCAGGGATCGTGCTCCATGAGCCAGGCATGGGGCACCCCCAATAGTGGTCCCTCGATTAAAATCTAGGTGTGTAGGGCAAAGGGGGCATGACTTTGCCAGAAGGATAGGCTCGTGCCTATAGCGATTCTGCCGATAACCCCGGTGCTAAGTTCCCTACTTCGAGTGAAGGCTCCCTAAGGTGGCATAAGCAGAATCTACAGGTGCTAGCTTGTCCTGGCCATGCCCCTTGGGTAACGGTAGTCTCATGGCCCTTGCATTGATAATGGTGCATTCTCTCTACCGATTGTCTATCGAGGATCGTGCCCTATGTGCCTGGCATGGGGCACCCCCCGGCAGTGGTCCTTCGATCGAAATCCAGGCCATGCTTGCCATCTAGCCATGTTTTGGGTGACAGGTTGCCTTATTGTGGTGTTTGGGACCCTTTGCGGTCCAAGTGATCTTGGGCAAGGTCCCCTGTCACTGCTTTTCACCTGTCAGCGTGCGTGTATGGTGCTTAGGGCATGACTGTGCCGAAAGGTAGGCCTGTTCCCACAATGATGCTGCCGATAACCAAAAGACCAAGTTCCCTACTTTGGGCAAAGGCTTCCTAGGGTGGCGTATGCAAATACTGTGCGTACAAGCCTATCCTAGCCATGCCCCCTTTGTAGAGGCAGTCCCATGGCCCCTGCGTCAGCAACCACTGGGTGACCATGGTTGAGCAAGCCGTGTCTTGCAAGCTAGGCCGCCTAAGACTCTAGGAGTGAATCTCTTCAACGAGCAACGAACTCCAAGGGACTTTGGTGGCAAAGTTATGCACGCTAGATCTTGGCCTATCCTACTCTCAGTGGGTTCATGTTGCTATTTGTCCATCGATGTGTTGCAAGGGTGCTCTTTGTGCCCCTGGGCTTTCTCATACCAAGCGATTGTGGCATGGCCCCATGCAGTATTCCCTTCACTAGCTGATCGAGTTCTTGGTCAGGCCGGTTATGGGCCGATGTGCAAGGATGCTACCACCCTTACGTAATAGGCATAAGTGGTGCTTGGGATGTGCGTGTTGGTAGGCTCTGCACTCTTATGCATCGAACTGTCGACCTTTGCTCCTCTTAAGTCTTTCCCCCATAGACTTCATTATCGGGGGTGCAATCGGGATCCTATGCTGCTTACCTGTACTAATGAAATTCGATTGTCATGCCATCCCTCTTCTGTTTTGCGCCCTTAAAGGCAGTGCGGAAGGACTTGATTCATGCCTTGCATTCTAGGTGTGCCCCCGAATTCGATGTGGCCGCCTTGGTGCCCTGTGCTTAATCTTTGCTTGTGGATTTGGAAAGCTTTATGGGCTTCGGGCCATGTCCCCGTTCAATTGTCATGATTCAGTTTTGTCCCTATATACGTAGACACTCGTGCCTCGTCTAGACTCTCCACTGCCCTCACAGTGTGTTGAGGCCCATGCGGTGCCGACGTCAAGATGGAATGCTACCTGGTTGATCCTGTAACAGTCATATGCTTGTCTCAAAGATTAAGCCATGCATGTGTAAGTATGAACTAATTCATAATGTCAAACTATGAATGGCTCATTAAATCAATTATAGTTTGTCTGATGGTATTTGCTACTTGGATAACCATAGTAATTCTAGAGCTAATACGTGCAATAAACCCTGACTTTTAGAAGGGATGCATTTATTAGATAAAAGGTCGATGCGAGCTCTGCCCGTTGCTCTGATGATTCATGATAACTCGACAGCTGGCGATGAATCATTCAAATTTCTACCCTATCAACTTTTGATGGTAAGATAGTGGCCTACTATGGTGGTGACAGGTGACAGAGAATTAGGGCTTGATTCCGAAGAAGGAGCCTGAGAAACGGCTACCACATCCAAGAAAGGCAACAGGTGCACAAATTACCCAATCTTGACACGGGGAGGTAGTGACAATAAATAACAATATCAAGCTCTATGAGTCTAGTAATTAGAAGGAGTACAATCTAAATCCCTTAACGAGGATCCATTAGAGGCAAGTCTGGTGCCAGCAACTGCGGTAATTCCAACTCTATTAGCGTATATTTAAATTGTTGCAGTTAAAAAGCTCATAGTTAGATCTAGGGGTGAGTCAGCCGATCTGCCTCACGGCAAGCATCGGTCGACTCATCCCTACTACCAGCATTGCGCTCCTAGCCTTAATTGGCCAGGTCATTCCTTTGGTGCTATTACTTTGAATAAATTAGAGTGCCCAACGTAGGCATACGCTTGTATACATTAGCATAGGATAACATCACAGGATTTTGGTCCTATTATATTGGCTTTCAGGATCGGAGTGATGATTAATAAGGACTATCAGGGGCATTCATATTTCATAGTCAAAGGTGAAATTCTTAGATTTATGAAAGACGAACAACTGCAAAAGCATTTGCCAAGGATGTTTTCATTAATCAAGAATGAAAGTTAGGGGCTCGAAGATGAATGATCAGATACCATCCTAGTTTCAACCATAAACGATGCCAACCAGGGATCGACGGATGTTGCTTTTAAGACTTTGCCGATACCTTATGAGAAATCAAAGTCTTTAGGTTCTAGGGTAAGTATGGACAAGGCTGAAACTTAAAGGAATTGATAGAAGGGCACCACCAGGAGTGAAGCCTATGGCTTAATTTAACTCAACACGGGGAAATTTACCAAGTCCAAACATAGTAAGGATTGACAGATTGAGAGCTCTTTCTTGATTCTATGGGTGGTGGTGCATGGTTGTTCTTAATTGGTGGAGCGATTTATCTGGTTAATTCCGTTAATGAATGAGACCTCAGCTTGCTAACTAGCTACGCAGAGATGATTCTCCGTGGCTAGTTTCTTAGAGGGACTACGACCGCTTAGGCCAAGGAAGTTTGAGTTAACAATAGGTCTGTAATGCCCTTAGATGTTCTATGTCGCACGCGTGCTATACCGATGTATTCAATGAGTCTATAGCCTTGGCCGACAAGCCCAGGTAATCTTTGAAATTTCATCATGATAGGGATAGATCATTGCAATTATTGGTCTTTAACGAGGAATTCCTAGTAAGTGTGAGTCATCAGCTCGCATTAACTACATCCCTGCCCTTTGTACACACCACCTGTCTCTCCTACTAATTGAATGGTCTGATGAAATGTTTAAATCGTGGTGACGTGGGTGGTCTGCCACCCGTAACATCATGAAAAGTCCATTGAACCTTATCATTTAGAGGAAGGAGAAGTCATAACAAGGTTTCCATAGGTGAACCTATGAAAGGATCATTGTCGAAAGCTGCCTCACAAAATGACCCGCAAACGTATTAAGTAATAACACCTCGGGGTAGTGAGTCAAGCTCTTTGGGTGCTCGTGCATGCACAATCGGGCCTCGCTATGCCTTCAGTGGCTGGTGGGATGCTCGATCACATCGCTCATGATCGAACAAGGAACCTCCAGCATAAGTCACGCCAAGAAATTAGAAAATACGATGAAAGAGCACATCCGCTGCTTGTCAGCCCCATCTGCGATGTCCGTATAGGTGGCGATGTGACTCTTGTGTCACGAAAAAGATAAATATGAAATGACTCTCGGTAACATATATCTCAACTCTTGCATCGATAAAGAATGAAGCGAAATGCGATACTTGGTGTGAATTGTAGAATCCCATGAACCATCGAGTCTTTGAACGTAAGTTGCTCCCGAGGCCATTAGGCTGAGGGCACATCTGCCTGGGTGTCACGCATCGTCGCCCCTTCCAAACCCTTAACCCCTCGGGCTATGGATGAGGCAGGGTAAAAAATGACCTCCCGTGCGCTCATCGCTCATGGTTAGCCTAAAATCAAGCCCACAGCAATGATAGAGCACTGCGACAATTGGTAGTGATGCCTCCAGCATGCCTCATCCCTCGATCGCATGCGCTTTCGTTACCCCAGACACATCAAGACCCTTCTAGCACCGCACGCATCGTAACTTGAGGTCAGGCGGGATTACTCGCTGAGTTTAAGCATATCAATAAGTGGAGGAAAAAAAACTTACAAGGATTCCCTTAGTAACAGTGAGTGAACTGAGAATAGTCCAGCTTGAGAATCAGTTGCTTACGACATCCAAATTGTAGTCTAGAGAAGCATCCTTAACGGTGGACCAAGCCCAAGTCCTCTGGAAAGGGGCACCGGAGAGGGTGAAAGCCCCATCGTGCCTGGACCATGTCACACCCGAGGCATTGTCTAAGAGTCAGGTTGTTTAGGAATGCAACCCCAATTGGGCAATAAATTTTGTCCAAGGCTAAATACGGGCCGGAGAATGATAGCGAACAAACAGCGAGGAAAGATGAAAAAGACTTTGAAAAGTGAATAAAATAATGCTTAAAATTTTGAGAGGGAAGCGAATAGGGGCCGGTGATGCACGCTGATCGGATGTGGAATGGTGAGAGTCAATCCGCTGATTAGCTCAGGGCATAGACTGATGTAGGCCAGGGTGATGGCCCAAGCCAGGCCTCTGATACGCCCATGGGGACGTCGTCGCCACGATCATGGAACCTAATATATGCCATCTCAGTGTGTCTTGGTAGCAGCGTACTCCAGGCATCAGCCTACGGGCTCCCCATCTGACCCTTTTTGAAACACAGATTGAAGAGTCTAACATGTGTACAAGTCAACGAGCTAGAAAACCTGTAAGGCACAAGGAAGCTGAGTGGCGGGATCCTTTACAAGAGCACCGTCGATCGACCTTAATCTTTTAAGAAGGGTTTGAGTGAAAGCATGCTTGTTGGGACTTAAAATATGGTGAACTTTGCCTGAGTGGGGCATAGCCAGAGGAAACTTTGTTAGAGGCCGTTCGTCTGACTTACGTATAGGGCGAAAGACTAAACGAACCATCTAGTTGCTGGTTTCCTCCGAAGTTTCCCTCAGGAAAGTTAAAGCCCTTAGCGAGTTCTATCCGGTAAAGCCAATAATTAGAGGCATTGGGGGTGCAACGCCCTTGACCTATTCTCAAACTTTAAATAGGTAAGATGGCGTGGCTATTTCATTGAGCTATGCCACGAAATCGAGAGCTCCAAGTGGGCCATTTTTGGTAATCAGAACTAGCGATGCGAGATGAATCGAAAGCCAAGTTACGGTGCCCAAGTGTGTGCTAACCTAGAACCCATTAAGACAGTAGGACAGTGGTCATGGAAGTCCAAATCCGCTAAGGAGTGTGTAACAACTCATCTGCCAAATCAACTAGCCCTGAAAATGGATGGCGCTTAAGCACGCGACCTATACTTAGTCGCCGAGGCAAAGGCTAGCCCCCGATGAGTAGGAGAGCGCAGGGTCACTATAAAACCTAGGGTGCGAGCCCGGGCGGAGCGATTGTTGGTGTAGATCTTGGTGGTAGTAGCAAATATTCAAATGAAAACTTTAAAGGCTGAAAAGGGTAAAGGTTCCATGTGAACAGCACTTGCACATGGGTTAGTTAATCCTAAGAAACGGGGGAAGCTCATTTGAGTGCGCATCCTGTGCGAGCTTAGAAAGGGAATTAGGTTAAAATTCTTGAACCGGAATGTGGCGGCTGATGGCAACATTAGGGAGTCTGGAGACATTGACGGGGGCCTCAAGAAAAGTTATCTTTTTTTGCTTAGTAGCCAGCCCACCCTGGAAACGGTTTGACCTAAAGTAAGGCCCAGTGACTGAAAGAGCACCGCACATCACGCAGTGCCCAGTGCACCCTCGGGGGCCCTTAAAAATCAGGAGGACCGAGTACTGTCTGTGCCCAGTTGCATTCATAATCGCATCAGGTTTCCTAGGTGAATAGCCTTTGGTCCATGGAATAATATAGGCAAAGAAAGTCAACAAAATGGATCCATAACCTCTAAAAATAGATTGGCTCTAAAGGCTGGGCACTGGTGTCCCAACCCCAAACCTGTCAACTATTGGCACACTACTCAAGCTATTCTCACGGCGAGAGTGGGTCATCGCATGTCAGTCAGGGGATAAACTAGGAACGGCTCCCTCAGGGGCCTTCCCTGGGTGATGAACAGTTGACTCAGAACTGGTACGGATAAGGGGAATTCGACTGTTTAATTAAAACAAAGCATTGCGATGGTCCCTGTGGATGCTCATGCAATGTGATTTTTACCCAACGCTCTGAATGTTAAAGTGAAAAAATTCAACCAAGCGCGGGTAAACGGTGGGAGTAACTATGACTCTATTAATGTAGCCAAATGCCTCGTCTAATTAGTGATATGCATGAATGGATTAACAAGATTCCCACTGTCCTTGTCTACTATCCAGTGAAACCACGCCAAGGGAATGAGCTTGGCAGAATCAGTAAGGAAAAAAGACCTTGTTGAGCTTGACTCTAGTCTAACTTTGCGAAATAACTTCAGAGGTGTAGGATAAGTAGGAGCCCTCAGGCGAAATTGAAATACCACTACTTTTAATGTTATTTTACTTATTTAGTGAATCGAAGGTGGGGCATGACCCCTCTTTTTAGACCTAAGATCGGCTTCGGTCGGTCGATGCGGGGGGAAGACATTATCAGGTGCGAAGTTTGGCTAGGGCAGCACATCTGTTAAAAGATAACGCAAGTGTCCTTAGATGAGTTTAATGAGAACAGAAATCTCATATGGAATGAAAGGGTAAAAGCTTGTTTACGAATACAAACCGTGAAAGCGTGGCCTATCAGTCTTTAGACCTTCAGGATTTAAAGCTAGAGGTGTCAGAAAAGTTCCACAAGGATAACTGGCTTGTGGCAGCCAAGTGTTCATTACGATGTTGCTTTTTAATCCTTCGATGTCATTTTTTAATCCTTCGATGTCGGCTCTTCCAATCATTATGAAACAGAATTCACTAAGTGTTGGATTATTCACCCACCAATAGGAAACATGAGTTGGGTTTAAATCATCATGAGACAGGTTAGCTTTACCCTACTGATGGCTGCGTCACGATATTAATTCAACCTAATATGAGAGGAATTGTTGATTCGCACAATTGGTCATTGTGCTTAGTTGAAAAGCCAGTGGCGTAAAGCTACCATTCACTAGATTATGACTAAACGCCTCTAAGTTAGAATCTGGGCTAGAAGTGATGCATGCACCCATCACCCGATTATCGACCTGCAGTAGGGGCCCTTGGCCCCTAAGGGCACGTGTCGTGGGTGCAACCTTTATGGTGGATGAGCCACACAAGCCCCCTTAAAGCATAATTTACATTGAATGATAGGTAAAATCCTTTGCAAATGACTTAAATACGTGACAGGGTATTGTAAATGGCAGAATGGCCTTATTGCCACGATCCACTAAAATTTAGCCCTTCATCATTTCGATTCATCCCTCCCCTTATTCTCTTTTTAGTCCCTTCGCCTTAGCGAAGCAAAAAGGAAAAAAAAAGATGTTTAAGTTTTTTTTCTCACAAGTACCCGTTAGGGTTCCAGCCTGAACCAAGGTTTCTTCGCAAGCGTTTATGTATAGAAATAAGTGCCCCCTACCATGGTTATCCATGAAAGGAACTCAGCACGAAACATGACACTCGTAAGTCTTGTGACGTCCCTCTTTTGGATACTCAATGCTCAAGGCATGATACCAAGAGCTGAAGATATGTCAGATAACCTCGATGCTGTCTGAGGCATGGCTGAGATGGCCTCATTGAGGGTGACTCATGGCTTAGTGCATGCCACCGTCAGCAGCCTCAAAGGGCACACTTAGCGTGCCCCTAAGGATGGGTAAGGCGCGCTTGAGGCTAGTCAGTGGGGTGGGTAGGGCATGCCCTACCTGCCTAAGAGGCTTGGAAAAGTGTGCCTTGTCCACTCCTGGAGTGGCTGGGGTGCCCCTCGCAGTCGCTCTGAGGGTGGTCTGGGTGCAACTCAGCCACCCTGAGTGTAGGCAGGGTGTACCCTGTGTGCCTGGCATGGTGCTCGCCCTAGCCACCCCTCGAGTGGGAGAAATGCAAGTGTCCCTATTTTAGACGTGGGTATGTCTGTTGCTGGTATAGTTGGAAAATCTCTTAAACTCTTTAAAGGGGTTTGATATTTAAGCATCAGGGGTGGAAGCTCTGGGGTAGACCCGTATGGTGTCTGCCGGGCATCTAGGGCAAGGCCTCAGTGCCACTCCTCTCTACACTCATTGGGGCTCCCCCCATCGTCAAATAAGTTCACTGGCGATGTTCCAACAATGGTGTCGATGACTACGAGTAAGGCATCGGCAGCACGTGCAGAGGCCTATACGCGTGCAATGAGTCCCTTCCCATATACATCCCTTCCTTCTCGATAATGGCCTCATTCATCCCTCCCCCTTACACCAAATAGGGATATCTTTAAGCGTTGCTTCTGCCGGTTGGGTGTCTTGATAGCAGAACCCCTAGTTGTGCCTTGGACGTGAGTACGAGACCTTCTAGTATGGGCAGGGCACGCCTATTACCCAAGTGAGCAGTACTAAGGGCTTTGATCACCATCGCTTCGAACAGCCAGCATGCGTGTGTGGGGAATTCAGTGAAGCCCGTGCCTGGGATTATGCACATGTGCCTGGCATGGTACGCCCTTAGGTAGCAGTCCCTCAGTTGAAATCAAGGTCGTGCTTACCATCTAGTCATGGATCAGGCGACTGGTTGCTTTGCTGCGATGATGGAGACCCTTCAGGGTCAAGTGATCCAAAGCGAGGTGTCCCATCTCTAGGTTCTGGATTAGTTGGTGTGCATGTGTGGCGAATTCGGTGAACCTCATGCTTGGGATCGTGCTGATGTGCTTGGCATGGTGTGCCCCTAGGTAATAGTCCCTTGATTGATATCCAAGTCATGTTTGCCATCTAATCATGGATCGAGTGACTGGTTACCTTGTTGCGGTGATGGAGACCCTTCGAGGTCGAAGTGATCCAAAGTGAGGTCCCTAGGTTCTCGATTGGTTGGTGTGCATGTGTGGCAAATTCGGTGAACCTCAGGCTTGGGATCATGCCTATGTGCCTAGCATGGTACACCCTTAGGTAGTAGTCCCTCAGTCAAAATCCAAGTCATGCTTGCCATCTGCTCATGGATCGAGTGACTGGTTGCCTTGTTACGATGATAGAGACCCTTTGGGGTCCAAGTGATCAAAGGTGAAGTGCCTCATCTCTAAGTTCTTGATCAGTTTGCGTGCATGTATGGAGAATTCGGTGAACCTCGTGCTTGGGATCGTGCCCGGGATCATGCCCATGTGCTTGGCATGGTGCGTCCCTAAGTAGCAGTCCCTTAGTCTAAATCCAGGTCATGTTTGCCATCTGATCATGGATCAGGCAACTGGCTGCCTTGTTGTACTGATGAAAACCATTCATGGTCTAAGTGATCCAAGACGAAGTGCCCCGTCTTTCGGTTCTCGATTAGTTGGCATGCATGTGTGACGGATGAGGCATAACTATGCCGAAGGGCTAGGCTTATGCCTGCAGTGATGCTGCCCAGGACCTCGGGACCAAGTTCCCTACTTTGGGCAAAGGATCCCCAAGGTGGTGTATGCAAAAGCTGCGGGTGCTTGCCTAGCCAAGCCTGGCCCCTTGAGTAGGGGACCAGAGACCCTTACATCTGCAACGTCGGGTTCTTCTTAGTGGTTGTCAATCAGGATCATGCTCCGTGTGCCTGGCATGGTATGACCCCAGGCAGTAGTTTCTCGGTCAAAATCCAAGTCGTGCTTCCTATCTAGTCATGGATCATGTGACTAGTTGCCTTGCTGCCATGATGGAGACCCTTCGAGGTCCAAGTGATCCAAGGCTAGGTGCCCTGTCTCTAGGTTCTCGATCGGTTGGTGTGCATGTGTGGTTAATTCAGTGAACCTCGTGCCTGGGATCGTGCCCATGTGCTTGGCATGGTGCGCCCCCAGGTAGCAGTCCTTTGGTCGAAATCCATGTCATGCTTGCTATCCGATCGTGGATCAGGTGACTGGTTACCTTGTTGCGATGATCGAAATCCTTCAAGGTCTAAGTGATTTTAGGTGAGGTGCCCCATCTTTAAGTTTTCAATTGATTGGTGTACATGTGTGGTAACTTCGGTGAACCTCGTGCCTATGTGCCTGGCATGGTGTGCCCCTCAAGTAGCAGTCCCTCGGTCAAAATCAAAGTCTTGCTTGCCATCCGATCATGGATCGGTTGACTGGTTACCTTGCTGTGGTGATGAAGACCCTTTAGGGACCAAGTGACCCAAGGAGAGATGCCCCGTCCCTAGGTTCTCGATCGATTGGCATGCATGTGTGGCAAATTTGGTAAACCTCATGCTTGGGATCATGCCTATGTGCCTAACATGGTGTGACCCCAGGCAGCAGTCCCTTAGTCAAAATCCAAGTCGTGCTTGCCATCTGCTCATGGATCAGGCGACTGGTTGCTTTGCTGCGGTGACGAAGACCCTTAGCGATCCAAGTGATCCAAGGTGAGGTACCATATCCTTAGGTTCTTGATCGGTTAGTGTGCATGTGTGGCGAATTCGGTGAACCTTGTGCTTGGGATCGTGCCCATGTGCCTGGCATGGTGCGCCCCAAGGCAGCAGTCCCTCGATCAAAATCCAGATTGTGCTTGCCATC
The DNA here is from genome assembly GCA_038381835.1 of Adansonia madagascariensis. NCBI lineage: Eukaryota > Viridiplantae > Streptophyta > Magnoliopsida > Malvales > Malvaceae > Adansonia > Adansonia madagascariensis. Next base: position 20,243 of record JBBYHL010357332.1, read on the forward strand.
CAATCATGGATTGGGCGATTGTTTACCTTGCTGCAGTGTTGAAGACCCTTCGAGGTCCAAGTGACCCAAGACCAGGTGCCCCGTCTTTAGGTTCTCGATCGGTTGGCATGCATGTGTGGTGAACTTGGTGAACCTTGTGCTAGGATCGTGCCCATATGCCTGGCATGGTGCTCCCCCATGTAAAAGTCCCTCAGTTAAAATCCAGGTCATGCTTGCCATTCGATCGTGGATCGGTTGACTAGTTACGTTGCTGCCGTGATGGAGACCCTTTGGGGTACAAGTGATCCAAGGCGAGGTGCCCTATCTTTAGGTTCTCAATCGGTTAGCGTGCATGTGTGGCAAATTCGGTGAACCTCGTGCCTGGGATCATGCCCATGTGCTTGGCATGGTGCGCCCCTAGGTTAGCAGTCCCTTAGTTGAAATCTAGGTTGTGCTTGCCATCGGATCGTGGATCGGGTGACTAGTTACCTTACTGCGGTGATAGAGACCATTCGGGGTCCAAGTGATCTAAGGCGAGATGCCCCATCCCTAGGTTCTCGATCGACTGGCATGCATGTGTGGCGAATTTGGTGTACTTCATGCCTAGGATTGTGCCCATGTGCTTGGCATGGTGCGCCCTCAGGCAGCAATCCCTCGGTCGAAATCCAGGTCATGCTTGCCATCTACTTGTGGATCAGGCGACTGGTTACCTTACTACGGTGATGGAGACCCTTCAGAGTCCAAGAGATCCAAGGTGAGGTGCCCCGTCTCTAGGTTATTGATCGATTAGCGTGCATATGTGGTGAATTTGGTGTACCTCGTGCCTGGGATTGTACCGATGTACCTGGCATGGTGTGCCCCTAGGTAGTAGTCCCTCGATCCAAATCTAGGTCGTGCTTGCCATCCGATCATGGATTGGGTGACTGGTTGCCTTACTGCGATGATGGAAACCCTTCATGGTTTGAGTGATCCAAGGCAAGGTGCCTCCTCTCTAGGTTTTCGATCGATTGGCATGCATGTGTGGCAGATGGGGCATGGCTGTGCCGAAGGGCTAGGCCTGTGTCTGTAGTGATGCTACCCAGGACCCCAAGACCAAGTTCCCTACTTTGGGCGAAGGATCCCGAGGTGGCATACGTAGAAGCTGTAGGCCCTTCTGCATGGGACCGGAGACCCTTGCATTGACAACGTCGGGTTCTTCCTGGTGGTTGTCTATCGGGATCGTGCTCCATGTGCTTGGCACGGTGCGCCCCCAAGCAGCAGTCCCTCGATCGAAATCCAGGTCGTGCTTGCCATCTGATCATGGATCGGGTGACTGGTTGCCTTGCTACGACGTTGGAAACCCTTTGGGTCAAGTTATCCAAGGCGAGGTACCCCGTCTCTAGGTTCTCGATCAGTTGGCGTGCATGTGTGGTGAATTCGGTGAACCTCATGCCTGGGATCATGCTCATGTGCCTGGCATGGTCCCCCAGTCTAATACCCCTTTTCTGGGAAAGGCTATGTAGGGTGGCGTACGCAGAAGCTACGGTTACGGGCGAGGCCTGGCCATGCCCCTTGCGTATGGCAGTCTCACGACCCTTGCTTTGGCAACCGCTGAAGGCTTTGGGCATCAATCTCGTGCCTGCTGTTGATGCTGACCGTGACTCCAGGATCAAGTCCACTCCTCAAGCTAATTGCCCATGGGGTCGCACTGGTAGAAGAATGGGCGGGGTGCGATCTTGGCCGGTCCAAGTCTCTGTGGGTTTGTACATGGAAAGACTGTGGATGCCTTGCAATCCTTCATCGTTGCATTGCCCATGGTAGTGTTGCTCTCGAAAAAAGTTGACCCTATTTTGGACAAGGGCATGTCTAGTGGTAGAAGAACTGAAAATCTCTGAAACCCTTTAGGGGTAGGTAATTCTCGAGCATAGGACTATGCATGGGAAAAATTTGTCGTTCAAAGAGTTACGAAAAACTATATATATATATATACATAAGTATACATATATAATCTGTTAAGAATTATACATCTATACCTTACATATAAAAGGAATCCCTAATATTTATAGCCTAC